>BQNB010017928.1:0-66222 GCA_026074375.1 Tanacetum coccineum
TTATTACATATGGCAGGAGAGGAATAATATAATCTTTAAGAATGAAAAAAGAGACAAAAAGCTGTGTTCAATCTGGTAAAAGAAAATGTTGGGATGAAACTGTTAGGCCTCAGAGTCAAGGATTCAAATACTGTAAAAAAGGTGGAAAGGATTTGGAATATTAGATTACAGAGATACTACACTACAAGAAAAACAGCTTTTAGCGACGAAACTTTTTCGGGACTACGGAAAATAGTCCCAACAAGTCCACTAGACGACAAAAACACCACTTTTGTGGCCCAATCTTTGACCAGTATTTATAGGGACTACATATGAGATTTTTAGGGACAACATGTAATCCCTAAAAGTTTGCTGCATGACAAAATAAGAGTCTCATAATTTTTTGAGTTTGACTTTCACTTATCGGGACTACACGTTGTCCCTAAAAGTTTTATGACAAAAACAAAATAGTCAAAGTAAAAAAAAATTAGATGCCATACTTTAGGGGACTACATGTAGTCCCTAAAAAGTTGGCATTAAAGTAAAAAATTTAGTCTCGATGGAGGGAATTTTTGGCGCCCAAATTTTACTGGACAACAAGTAGTTCCTATAAGTTTAGAGACTAAAAAAATAATGAAAACTCAAAAAAAATTAGGTGTCAAAGTTTAGGGGACTACATTTAGTCCCTAAAAATCCTTTTTTACGGGACAATAAGTAGTCCCTATAAGTTTAATGACAAAAAAGAGTGAAAAATACAAAAATTTGGTGCCATACTTTAGGGGACTACATGTAGTCCCTAAAAAATTGGCATTAAAGTAAAAAATTTAGTCTCGATGGAGGGAATTTTTGGCGCCCAAATTTTACGGGACAACAAGTAGTCCCTATAAGTTTAGAGACTAAAAAAATAATGAAAACTCAAAAAAAAATAGGTGTCAAAGTTTAGGGGACTACATTTAGTCTCTAAAAATTCCTTTTTACGGGACAATAAGCAGTCCCTATAAGTTTAATGACAAAAAAAGTAATTCATAACTAATTAAAATGATTTAAATTACTTAGATTAAATATAACCTCACGCTTTTAGACCGAATCGATGTGAAACTGCAACATGTAATTCACTACAACAAAAAGGAGAACAGGTGACGGTATTTTCCCCGAGGTGATATCGTTATACATAAACACATTCATATCATAAAAGTTTAAACAAAATCTTCACATACAATAAAACATACGAATTACATTGCAAATGACAAACTACTCCAAATCATACGAATTACATTGCACATGACAAACTACTCCAAATCAAGTTTTTCCATTTCATTGAGAACTTCGTGTTGCCTTGAGTACACTTATCTTTCCACGCAAGTGCTTGCAGTTTGAGCACTCTACATTTCTTGAAGATCTTAGAGAATAGTTTGTAGGTGTTGAAGGTCCTGAAGAATAGCTTGGAGGTGTTGAAGGTCCTGAAGAATAGCTTGGAGGTGTTGAATGTCCTGCAGAGTAACTTGGAGTCAATGGAGCTCCAGGAGAACTCATCAATTCACGAAGTCGGGTCTCTTTCCATAAAAAAAATCCACATCCAAAATGTTTTGGAGGCTGTTAAATAGTAAGGAAATCAATTCTTTTAACAACTAACCAGAATATTTATATAATACACAATTAAAAAACATGTGATTGTTCGCCTTTAATTTTGGACATGCATAGTATAGTTTACAGTAACTCTTAGGTTTATATGATTCTCAGAGAACTACATCTCCTTCTGCACACCTACACGCAAAAGCTTCATGTGGCACCATCTTTACCATCTTTTTATGGTTGTGATGGTAAGAGTGTGTGATATGTTTGTGGTTGTGATAGTATCTGCTTTTATGGTATAAAAGAGTTTTTGGCACAAGTTTTTGGCGGGAGTATTTGGCGGGAGTTTTTGGCGGGAGTTTATGGTGGGAGTTTTTGGCGGGAGTATTTGGTGGGAGCATCTTGACTTATCTGTTGAACGTCTAATGTATAACCATAACATATCGTCTAATGTATAACCATAACATCTCGACATGTCAATGAACACACCTTAAAAATGTAGATAAATGCCAATGGTGTTGACATACACATTTTTATTCAAGACATAAGTCTTCACATAAACCATTTATTACAATGCATTCAATACAAATGCCCATGGTGCAAACATGAACACACCTTAAAAACGTAGATAAACACACATACACTTAATGTGTTGACACACCTTAAAAACGTAGATAAACACACATACACTTAATGTGTTGACATACACTTAAAAACGTAGATAAACACACATACACTTAATGTGTTGACATACACATTTTTATTCAAAGGGCACATTCCCCTTCAACTTTTCAATGAAAAGCATCTTCTCATCAGCCCTCTCCTCTACCTCCCTTTCCAGGGCCTGCAACCTTTGAACCATCTCCTCGTCTCTCTGTACTAGCTCTTGCAAGTACTCAATTGACCTGTCCTTGTTCACAACCCAACCAGGAGAAGCTTCAAGTTCTTGAGTAAACAATTGATATTCTTCTATGGCAGCACGTAACTTCACACTCACATTATTGATCATGCGTGCCAGCCTACGGTCAGCTTCCTTGGCCCTCCAGAAATACAAACTCAAAACATCTGACCAAGTAGTTGACTGGGCCGAAGCTTGCAACTCCATAATCCTTCTCAAGTTCCACATTGTTTGTTGTATTTTGGTTCTATGCATACGAATACAACTCACAACCCTTATATACACAACATTCCACTAAGAATACAAGTTGCTATACACCCCACTTTGAAAGCCACTTACCCACCCTTTAAATATGAGCCACCCTTTAAATATGTGCAGACAACTATTTACACAGTATGAAGATATAAAATATTCAATTGTGTAACATGTCTTTAGAATGCAGACAACTATTTAGAATGCAGACAACTATTTACACAGTATGGATTTTGGTTTAGAATGCAGACAACTATTTTGAACGTCTATTTAGAATGCAGACAACTATTTACACAGTATGGATTTTGGTTTAGAATGCAGACAACTATTTTGAACGTCTATTTTGAACGTCTATCGACACCTCCGTTGAACGTCTAATGTACAACGATAACATATCGACTCATCCGTTGAACGTCTAATGTACAAGGATAGCATATCGACTCATCCGTTGAACGTCTAATGTACAAGGATAACATATCGACTCATCCGTTGAACGTCTAATGCACAACGATAACATATCGACTCCTCCGTTGAACGTCTAATGTACAAGGATAGCATATCCACTCATCCGTTGAACGTCTAATGTACAAGGATAGCATATCGACTCATCCGTTGAACGTGGCAAGACTAGAGGCAAGACTAGCCATGGAGAAGAATCCTGATGACCACCCGTGTGAGTCAGCTGCAATACTTCATGAGCTTTTAAATGAAATGGAAAACCTTCGTGTGGAGTAGTAGTTAGTGTATTTGGTTGAATGTGCTAGAATAAAGGAGATTGAGGGGATGCCCACGTTTCCATGTTTTCACCATTTTAGGATGTAGTGGTTTATGTTTTTGTCATGTTTTTTTAATAAGAGTTCTTATGTTTATGGATATACAGAAAATTGATCCACATGCCAATGAACACACCTTAAAAACATAGATAAACACACATACACTTAATGTGTTGACATACACATTTTTATTCAAGAACACATAATACTGGGTCCTTAAAAGGGCACATTCCCCTTCAACTTTTCAATGAAAAGCAACTTCTCATCAGCCCTCTCCCCTACCTCCCTTTCCAGGGCCTGCAACCTTTGAACCATCTCCCCGTCTCTCTGTACTAGCTCTTGCAAGTACTCAATTGACCTGTCCTTGTTCACAACCCAACCAGGAGAAGCTTCAAGTTCTTGAGCAAATAATTGATATTCTTTTATGACAGCACTTAACTTCACACTCAGAATACAAGTTGCTATACACCCCACTTTGAAAGCCACTTACCCACCCATTAAATATGAGCCACTATCCTACAACACAATCAATTGTGCAGACAACTATTTACACAGTATGAAGATATAAAACATTGAATTGTGCAGACAACTATTTACAAAGTATGAAGATATAAAACATTCAATTGTGCAGACAACTATTTACACAGTATGAAGATATAGATTCTACTTGACTGAAAACGAGGATCAAAAACCTAAATTTTGCGATGTTAACCCTAGAACAATTTTTAAACTAAAATTAGATTCTACTTGACTGAAAACGAAGTTTAAAAAAACTAGACAAAAATGGAGTTCGTTTGGACCAAAAACGAGTCAAGACAAGAACGGGAACGAATCCCGTTCTTTAAAAAATGAAACTTTGGAAAATTGACCCTACACAAAAACTGATATTTTTCCTAGAAACTATATGAAAAAAGAAAATTTTAAAAAAAAAGTTTATATTTTTCTGATAATTATTTTATTTTTTATGAATTTTTTAAACTTTTAATGAAAATAAATTATAAAAAATACTAAACGTGTATAAAAAAATCTGGAAAAATCACATAAAATAGCTTAAAGTATGACAATCCTAAGAAAATTAAGAAAAACCCCACAGCTTATTGGATAAGCTGCGAAATAAGCCCTAACAGCTTATAAGGCTTAATGGCCAAAAAGCCCTTATATATTAAATCCAACAAACCACTACCGGATGAGCTATTGTAGCACAGCGGTAGTGGTGTTGGGTTTATAAGGGTTGAGGGCTTTGAGGTCCCGGGTTCGAGTCTTGCTCACCCGGGGCTTTGGCCTTCCCCTTTATTTTTTTTTTCAGGGACTACATGTTGTCCTTACAAGTCAATACGTAGTCCCGATAACTTTCGCTCTAAAAATTTCACCAAAAGTCAAACACCCCGCCCTAATTGTTTGGTACACCAAATTTTCACTTAACCAAATTTCAGTACAATTTCACTTTAACAAATTTCAGTACACCAAAGTACACAAACACCAAAACAGTGATTTCACCACCACCACCTCGGTTTAGAGAACGACCACCACGACCACCACTCAGTTATTGTAAGTTGGGTTTTGGTTTATGTTTCTGTTAATTAGCATTATGATAATTATCTTATGATAATTAATAAACATCTAATAAATTAATAAATTCAGTAAATTGAAAAGTGTAAATTAATTGCATTATGATAATTAGCTTATGTTCCTGTTAATTAGCTTATGTTTGAAAAGTTAATTGTGTTTTGGTTAGTGTCTGAAAAGTGAATGAATGTGTTTGTATGAAAGTCTGGTTTTGTTCTTGTGTAAATGAATGTGTTTGTAAATGAATTGCATTATAATAATTAGCTTATGTTTGTAAATTAGCTTATGTTTCTGATTAGCTTATGTTTGTAAATTAGCTTATGTTTCTAATTAGCTTATGTTTGTAAATGAATGTGTTTGTAAATTATCGCACGTTTTTTGCTTTCCTCTTAGTGGCGAAAGGTCTTCACCACAGAACCTCTCATTGTCACCACTACAATCACTAGCACACCCGAGAAGTCATGTCGATTGATAAGAATTGGACTAGGCCTGCTTTAAACCGCAATTCTCTTGAGTTTAAACATGGTCTTAACGATTTCTACGAGAGGTGTAAAGCACACATAAATGACAGAGGTTTATGTTTTGTCCATGTCGGTTGTGTGGGAACCGGGACAAGCTTACACCTCTTACTATTAAGCATCACATACATAATAACGGGTTTAGCAGGGGTTATCCTACTTGGGTACATCACGGTGAACCGAGTATTATTCCTCCGCCAATAGTAGATGACAGAAATGACATGATCAATGTCCTCAACGATGTTCGTAGGGAGAACAATTACATACAACCAGAACCCAACACACACACACACACTGAACACAACACTGAACACAACACCGAACACAACACTGAACACAACACCGAACACAACACTGAACATAACACAGATACGGCATCGACAAGTAATGAACCACCAGAAGCTGCGGGTCCTACAAAAGACGACATGGAAGGGTTGTTTGAAATGGCAAATGAAGAGCTGTTCCCAGCTTGTACTTGGATGTCTTCACTAGACTTTTTGGCAAAGTTTGCGCATCTCAATGTCTTGCATAAATGGACTGATACTTCATTCGACGACACTATGGAATTTCTCCTAAAAGCTTTCCTGACAGGAGCCAAAATCCCCAAGACATACTATGAAGCTAAGAAGTTAATGAAAAAAGTTGGGTTGGTATACGAATCGATCGATGCTTGTATTAATGATTGTTGTTTGTTTTGGGGGAAGAAAAACCAAGATGAGCAAATTTGTCCAACTTACAAAGCGAGTAGATGGAAAAACAAAGACACCACGGGAAAGAAAGTTACTAACAAGGTGTTACGTTACTTCCCTTTGATTCCTAGACTAAAGTGTATGTACAGATCCTTACACACTGCAAAGCATATGACATGGCATGCTACTGGAAAATGTACCAAAGATGGTAAGATGGGTCACCCGGTTGATGGTAAGGCATGGAAAGAGTTTGATAAGAACAACCCAGAATTTGCAAAAGAACATAGAAACGTTCGACTAGGGTTGGCTGCTGACGGTTTCAATCCGTTTGGAAACTTGAGTCAATCGTACAGTATGTGGCCAGTAATATTGACAACATACAATACTCCTCCATGGATATGTATGAAAGAGTCTTCATTCATGTTGACATGTTTAATTCCTGGCCCTAAATCACATGGTAAGGACATGGATGTTTACTTGCAACCTTTGGTTAAAGAGTTGAAGACTTTATGGGAAGAACCAGGAGTCAAGACGTTAGATGTTTCTACAAACACTGAGTTCTCAATGAGAGCAATGCTTTTATGGACCATTAGTGATTTTCCCGCCCATAGTAGTTTATCTGGTTGGAGTGGTCAAGGCTACTTAGCCTACCCTACATGTAATAAGGAGACTCCATCTACTCGTGTTAATTTGTACATTTGAATTTTCATTTATAGACGCTAAGGGAAGAAAGAAAGGCTCTGACGCTGGGCTCATTAAAAAAATTCAAGGATGGTGAGAAGAAAAAGCTACCCATAAAATTTGACCTTAATGATCTAAGGACTGCTAAACCCATTGGGCCTAATCGTCGACATTTCACGGGCTTGATTGGGAACGAGATTGAACGATCAGTTCCATTCTGCTATGAATCGTGGGATGCGTTACCTGATAAGTACAAGGGAACTTTATGGCCTGCTATCCATGTAGAGCTTTATTCTTAAATCTACTATGTTAAATTTATAAGCATTATTCATTCTATGACTTATTTTTTTTGAATTGCAGACGTACTTTGATATGAGACACATTTGTCGGGCCCAAATGCTAAACAAATTGAGAAGGGCATGGAAGCTCAGTTTAAAGGCCAATACAGAAACAGAAAAAACAAGTTTAAGGATGACATGTTTGTGAGCCGTGGTGGGTACGAGCAACCGGTGAAGATTCAAAACTTTCCTCCGCCGGGCAAGTCTCTGAGCGAATGGCACGAGTTATGTGATCATTTCACTTCTGAAAAGCATTTGGCCCATTCTCTAAAGAACAAGGCTAACAGGGCGAAGCTGCCTCAGTGTTCCACTCAAGGGAGTAAATCATACGCCGCTAGCAGACACGAGGAGGTAAGTTGTGATTAATATATGTTTGATTGCTATTATATACTTGTTTAATTTATTTCATTATTATTATATACTAATTTAACTTGTTTTCAGTGGGAGACCAATGGTGTATTTCCTGACCTTATCGAGCACTACAAGAAGACTCATCAGAAGAAGGGAAAGTGGGTCAAAGAAGTTTTTGAAACCAAATACGTAAGTAATTCATTCTGAGATTTAGCCCAAATATGCACATGTTTTATTTGGTAACTAAATGCTACTTTTCTTTCGTTTGGTTTCTTTTCATTAACATAAGCCAAGAATGCTTCACATCCCGAGTTCATACATCTAGTTTCCGTTAAGAGTGAAATTAAGCCTATAGGAAAGTATGTACGAAGGTGCTCAGTAGATCCACATTTGTAACAACTAGTCTCTATGCCTTTGCGATCTTTAGGTTGGTGTCCCGATTTCCCATATCTAAGATAACATAGTATAGCGTAGCTATCCCTTATACATCAGAAGTAAGGCTTGATATTTTAATGAAAAATGAGATTGGCTATCCTATTTGGCTATTTGGTTTCCTGTATGATAACTGAGTGACTGACTTTGTAAGCTATCCTATTTGGCTATTTGGTTTTTCGATGCTAACTAAATATCAGTGTTGTGAAAAGGCCAAAATAACGCCATTGTGCGAAGGTCTCAGTTAATACTGTTAGCACAAGTTAGTGCTGCCAGTTAGTTCTGCCAGTTAATGCTGCTAGTTCATTAGTACTGTTAGCAGTAGTTAGTTAGCACTAACTGGCACACAGCCATGGTTTGTATAACGTCAGCAAAATGTAGCATCTTGTCTATTTTGCAATTGCGATAGATAAACTATGTTATTTACATTTAAAAAATATGTCCATCTGAATAGTTAACTTGTTAGAACTTTTGTTTAGCAAAACTGCTTAAACCCTTGTTTATTAAAAAATCTCTTCTGTTATTCAAACCTCTAGTTTTAAGCTTCCTACTGTTTAGATCTTTTTTTATTGATGACCACTGCAGAAATACACCAATACAAAAAAAAGATTACATACATTGTTGTAAGTATGCTGTTAGCCAAAACAATGTTGACTTATGTTTTGACTATTAACTATTAACTAATAAGTTGATGTTTGCTTCTTATCTACTGATTTGGTATCTAAATGCTAGTATATGTAAAGGAGTGTTTGGATCCTAGTTTAATGCGCAGCTTAAATGTCATGCTAGTTTGTCAAGGGGTGTTTGGATCTTAGTTTAATGCGCAACTTAAATGTCATGGCTCTTTTTCCTCTATTATTGTAATGTATAACAATACTTAGAGCATTTTGTGACTTAAATTCCTTATTTTGTGACTACAAAACAAGATGCTAAAGCTGAGAGCGAGTCAAGAGGGTTTAGCGGAGAAGATGACTGATGATGTAATTATGGACAAAGTCTTGGGATCAAGCTGAGCTTTTAAATCGGGACGAGGTAGGAAGCTACCGAACAGTGCTTCGTCTTCTTTTGTATGCTCCTACCCCGCTCCCCCACAATCAGCATCCCAAGCTGCATTAAGGAAGTTTGTGGAGGCGCATAACGAGCAATTAAAAGATTGACATTCACAATTAGCCGATAAAAACATCGAGCTATGATTGCCCGCTCCTCTCGACCCCAACGGCTTTATGGAAGATGTTATTGATGAAAGTGATGAAGGCGATGGAGGCAATGCTCATGAAGATGCTGCCGAACCCGGAGATAAGTAGGTGCCGACCACGGATATGATTAGGTCATGTTGTACTTGTTTAGTTGAACGTTGTCTTTTGAACAATTTATTTTATGTTGTTGAACTACTTTGAACTCTATGGAGTGTTATTGTTTTGTTTGAAAAATTGGTGAAAAACTAGAATAATGGGTAAAAACCTGGGAAAATGTCGTAGAACAGGCTCAGCTGTTTTAGCCGACTGCTACTTTTAGGGATAACTTGCTGTCCCTAAAAAGGGACATATAGTCCCTAAAAACTGCTTTAGAAATCTGTTGACAAAACTTTTAGGGACTATGTATAGTCCCTAAAGGTTTTGGCTAAATATGTTCAGACTAAATGTAGTCCCTAAAGGTTTTGGCAAAATATGTTGGGACTAAATGTAGTCCCTAAAAGGAAGTCCCTAAAGGTTTTGGCAAATTATGTTGGGACAAAATGTAGTCCCTAAAAGGGGGTCCCTAAAGGTTTTGGCAAAACATGTTGGGACTAAATGTAGTACCTAAAAGGGGGTCCCTAAAGGTTTTGGCAAAATTTGTTGGGACTAAATGTAGTCCCTAAAAGGGGGTCCCTAAAGAATTTGGCAAAATTTGTTGGGATAAAATGTAGTCCCAAAAGATATTGTCACCACAAAAAAGATCGACGTAGCAAGTCAACGCAGTACTCCCTATACATGAATTTTGTAGTCCCGACTACTTATTGGGACGGAGCGGCAGGGACTACGCCAGCAGGGACTACGTGTAGTCCCTAAAAGTTTTTAGGGACTACAATCAGGCCTTTTAGGGACTACATTCGTAGTCCCTAATAGCCATTTTTCTTGTAGTGCCTATAGACAACCAAATAATAGCATTAAAAAACAACACACATACAAAACACATTCACAGTATCATGTTTTTAAAATGATACTTATCGTAACACCTAAGCTAAATATCATTTTTTAAAACAAAAAAAATAAAAATACGATCAAGCATAAATTGCCATTAACATATAAATCAAAGGAATCATGTATACAGCTATATTGGCAAAATATTTTGATCACATGTCATTTCTATTAACTAAGTTGACTTCCCATATTCTTTTTCATGCCCTTTAGCACGTGATGTTTTATGCAAGGTGATGACGTGGTGGGATTTGGATACTCGAAACATTCTTTCGTATGAGGATTGGTTGTGTTGGTTCTCTAATCTTCATATTCATATGCAAGCTAAGATTATTTTGGAAGGAGTATTTTATGTGATGTGGTGGCTGATTTGGAGATTTCAGAACAAGTCGCTATTTGGCTTGAGTACTCCAAAAAAGGTGATAATTTTTGAAGAGATTGTCACTTTAGCTTATACATGGTGCTCTAATAGATGTAAATCCAATTTTAATTGGGTAAATTGGATGCAAAATCCTAAACTTGCTATTTTGTAATTTGTTTTTTTTTAGTTTCTTGCTAGAAGTGTTTTTAATAAAATCCGTCGTTCAAAAAAAAGGAGATGAAACATTAAGCCTGAAGGCAACCTGCCATTACATCCAAAGTTATTGAAATCACCGACACAGTCTACAAGCTGCTGTTTAGAAAGAGAAACTTACTTTCTATTAGCATGTGTATAAGTAGCCTCAAGAGCTCTATAGTACTACATAACAATGAGTAACAATTTTTGTTTAAGCTATCCAGAAACAACACTAAAAATATGTTGAGCTTGTGGAGATTTTATAAGATGTACCTGAATATCCAACAAGATCCACTGGATCCTTGATTCTTTACTGGCTCACGATTCCTACTTTCCTCCAATCTTGCTGCAATATAACAATTAATATGAGAATATGGTAATTAAACAAGCACATATGTTTTATTAGTTGCTTCAAATGTCATAATCAATCACAATGGCCAAATCATATCTAACATGATACTCCTTTGATTTTAGAATGTTGTAATATCATTTTTCATCAATGGTCGTATGAACTTATCTAGCACTAGTCACAACTATAGCTAATAATGGAACATGACATATGGTTATGGTTGTTTATATGAAAAAATAGACTAACTTATTTTCAATTAAAGAAACCAATTGTAAAAATTAGTGTTGGTTCGAGTTACTAGTGATTTTTCTATCATTTGCGATTTAAAGGTAATGTAAATTGAAAAAGAGACAACATGCAAACATGACTAGAAAAATAATAAAACTAATACTATGATGCAATCATAAAACGAAGCCGTGGTGATGTTCTGTAAAGAAGGGTTATTCATCCGATGGTCTCTAAAAAAAAATGTTACGAAGGAAAACCAAACCACCCGTATATAAGCATTAAGTCGCTTGAAAAGCAATCCCAAACATCACATATATATGTTTATTCAATAAGCAACATCATACATCCCTTTATATGAGCAGTTTCAATGTGTTATCCTAAAACCCCAAAATGATTAACTACATCCCAACATTTAGTATTGTATGTTTCTGTTTTGGCAGTTTTAAGTTGATATGGGCATGTCCTATCTGACTTTTAAAACTTTGCCTTGTATGTGTTGGATATAATTTGTTATTAATATAAGTTTATCATTTTACCCAAAAAAATAAGTATGAGAATTTATAATTAAACCAACTTCAAACATAACTTATAATAATAATATGTATAAAATAAGGATTTTTTAGCTTTAGCTTATATTAATCACTCTCAATTTGACATAAGCATTCTATTAAATCAAAAACCCATAAATTAATTATTGAGAAATAAAGAAAAACCATTATGTAAAAAACCCCTTATCTCAAAACTTCTCACATAGAGCAAAATGTTAGTAAATAAATAGATATAAATTCAAAAAAAATGGGAATTAGGAGAAACCATGATTCGGTGTTGGTTAAACAATTTAGTTTGACTAGGTCGGGTAAGACTGATGGTTACGGTGGTGGTGTCGCAAACGGCGACGGTGGTTAAACATGCTGATGATGTTGGCGACGGCTAGTAGTGTGGCTGGGATGAAGTGGAACTAAGAATTTGTTTAGGGTTAGGGGACTATGATGTTGGTGAAAGAGATGTGTGAAAAGTTGAAATGAATTTTTTTTTAAGTGGCGGGTTAATGAAAATTTTCTTATGAAAAAGGGGCGGGTATATGAAAAGTTAAAATGGAAATGCCGCTTGAGAAAAAATCACAAACAAATTGATCGGGTTTTTTGTGTACCACCCATCTATATAAGTAAAAAACACAAATAAATGGGTTTTTTTTGTAACAACCGAACAAAAAGAACAGTCTTTAACAAAAGTGATCCTTTTGAGGTGATCTATATAAGGTTTTGTGTAGTAGTGACGTAGTATTAAATATGAATTTTTGGCTTTGTATCATTTTATAGACGCAAGAAAGTAAATTTTATATAAGTGAAGTTTAAGGAAAAAAGTATCTTCCATAATTTCTGAGCAAAATATGGTTTTCCCTAGAACCCATCCCTATTAAACAGTTTGATCATGTCTTTTGCTATTCATAATTTTGTTTCAACTTATAGGTTCATCAAAGAGGTCTACAGAGCCACAACAAATAACTCATGATCGACTACCGCTTTCAAACGTAACCAACTGTGAGTTACTTCTTTAGTGCACAACAGAAAACAAGTTATATTCTCACTTCATATGACTATTAGTACTTATGGAGCATTAATAATTACAATAATATAACGTTTAACAAATTTTCCCCAAACGTTAAAAACAACATCAAAAATTGATAACTCAACAAGAAATCCAAGTCCAGCCTTTCTTCGAGGTAATACCTTTCAAGAATACACAACTATTAACGATTGTTCATTTAATCGGTTGTATTTGTTTCTTATTACAAGACTGCTCTAAATTTTCTGTATTTAATTAGGATCAAATGCTCATATGACAAACAACAAATTGCCCACAAATAGTTAGGCTACGCTTGCAAGTAGACTTTCACAATTGACTGGCACTGCGGGTTAGCATTTTTGGCAAAGTCAAACTCCAACATTTCAATCACAATTAGGTGACATATCTATCTTTATAGGTTTATACGTATACTGTTTAAATATAGACTGTTATCTTGCATTTTCATTTACTACACTTCATATCTATAATACATTAAAGTTTTTGAATATATGATTAGAAAGAAATCCTCTAATTCAAAAAGAAAATGCTAACATACCAAGTAATGTTGCCGCAAATTCAACATGTCGTGTTTCACTTATGCCACAAAAACCAGCTAATATTGCAACAAGTTCTTCCTCTTTTGGGCGTGTAAGAACTCCAAATTCAGGAAATTCTATTGGTAAGAAACATATTGTACTTTTGATTTATATGTAACAACATGCCAATCTTTCTAAGAACCTTATGTTATTCGTGTATAGAACTTGTTTACATTCAATGTTTTTCTTACTTTATTTATGCATATAACTTCTAACAAAATAAATTCTTTAAAATACACCCGGGTTTACACGAGTCTTTAAGCTAGTTTAGACATATAATGAACTATTTTTTCTAAATATCATTCTTCACTAATCATTAATCAAATTGAAAAAAGTTGGAAGGCAAAGTTAAGCACTTGACGGTGGTTTGTCCTGCCTAGTGGATTAAGAATCTCTCCAAATATGTACTTCGTACTACTAATAACTAATATTATATGTTATGTGTATGTTTAATTATTTAGCTTGTGGTTACCTAATCATTTTCAACAAACATATACGATGCTTTGAAAATTCTTGATTTCCATGATTTAGGTTCCAATTTAGCACGACAAACATCCATGTCTCTTCCACTGTTGTTCGTCCCGATTTTAGTACTATAATATACATTAGATTATGTACAAATGTGCACATACTTGTATCTAAAATATTAATTACCCAATTTTAATTATGAATCATGTATATCGATACTTGTATATTTTTTTCCGGTGAAAAAGTGAGCTTTATATGAATAAAATCAATGATACAGTATTGCAATCAGAAGGAATTTAGACAAGCCTAAATCCCTGATACTTAAACAGAAACAAACTACACAACATTCATAACCTATGACAAACAAAGATCTCAGATAAGCCATCCATTACTCAGACAGCATCTTACTAAGGACCTCTGATACTTCCATTTCTCAGAGAACCCAGACCAGGCAGCAAACCTGATCAAAAGCTCACTAAATTCACCAGAAACCATATCCTTATGATTACATTTCCTGATTCAAAACCAACATTCATATCGATACTTGTATATACAAGTTAGAATTTAAAATGTTTCATAATTAGTCATAGTTTTAGATAATTAGTAGTATAATGCATGACATGACCCATAAGCTACGCTACCTTTTCTTTTTGTCTTTTTGGTTGTAACTGAATCATTTTCTCCTTCACTTATCATATAAAGAATTAACAATATTTTTACTAAATTTTAAGTGAATATACTTGTGTTTATGCTTTTAAACAAAATTAGACAATTTAATTTTAATACAAAATGATGACATACTTTAATTTATTTTCTCTTTTCTATTAGATAATCTCTTTTCATCACTAGCTAAAAACCTAAGGTAATGGTTTCATGACTTCATCCATTGAGCATGGTTTTACGTTTCTTAATAGATGTACTAGTTTTGTTATAAAATTATAAAAGGAATGGATGAGTTTTACGATTCAGATTACTCATGGAGGACGGTTTTTGATTTAGATGTACATGTCCAATTAAAATATATTTGTAACCGTACAGTTAAATTTTTTTGTCTTTAGATAAGAAACATACAGTTAAAAAAAAGTGAGAACATTACACTTTTCAACCAATCAAATATCATCCTCACCCATTAAACTCTTTTTTGATTGGTTGACACAAGAAGAATACGTGGGACAACCCAAACTAGAAATAATGACTTTAATTTTAAGATGGAGGACTATGACATTTGTCGGTGGTTACTTGTTTTGCTCTTACAAAAAATAGACAAACGTTTTTTTTTTGAAATAAAATAAAAAATTGACTCTTAAAATAGACGAGACATTTGCGACAAGTTCTAAAGTATGTTACTTCTTTGCTATATAGCAATGCTTAGCCTAAAGATTGTCGTGATATATTTTGGGATAGTTCAAAATGAATGCTTTAGGTGTAACATTTGAAATAGTTCAAAAGAACATTAAAGCAATATTAAATCTGTTCCAGATTTATAAAACGATACTAGCCCCAATAATTTAGTTATAAGAGTAGATGCACCAACCTACAATGTTGGTAGAACTAGACATACTTGCTATTTTGGTTATATTCACAATGTTTAGACATACATACATATATACGTACGATTTACAAAATGTCGGACATTGTGATTAATTTCCAGATTTTCATTAGTTCATTTCTTATGAGGTCGATATGAACTTGTAAACTGTTTCTCAAGTTTCCATTATACAATATGGAACTTGTTTACTGAAATAAAGAACATGTGTGTCCAACTTTTTGTGCATTTAGTGGTAACAAAAATTAATATAGAGGTACCCAAATTAGTAAGGCGGGTGACCTATTCACAATAAGTCAAGTGTTTATGTGAGCTACGCATATGACGGTGACCATGGAAAAGTTAGAAACAATTACGGGATATCTGATTAGGCCGCGTATATCTAACTCAAAAACTCACCCTACTAAAATAACCTGATTAGAGAAAAGTTTATCCTTCCACTACAAAAAATGTCATTTCATCATACTTTTTTGCACACACTTTAAAAAAGCGTTTAAAATATTTTGAGTTTTTCTGACATCTATAATTGTGTATAAAATGGCGTGATCAAATTTGGAAATGTGTAGAAAAAAGTTTACACTAAATAATGCAACAAATATAAGTGCGAAAACTTTTTAAAAAATTTGTTCACACTTATTTATGTAACTCTTTTTTTACACATTCATATGTGTTAATAAACTAAAAATATTTTCACACTATTTAAAAGTGTGTACAAAGAATTATGATAAAATGAATTTTTTTAGCAGTGGTCTAATCTATTCTGTACAGAGAAAAAGAAAAGAATTTGAGTCCTTAACAAGCCTAAAGCAATAAAAACTCCATTATTAAAAAAATAAAAAAAAAATTTGGGCCTTAAATTGCTTGCTTAATTAGTGCTCATAGCCCATGTTTTTTGCTGGCCGGCTGGGTGGAAGAAAGATATAGTTTTGTCACTCCTAAGAAAAAAAATACCTAGAAATTCATGTTTCTCATATATAAGCAAACATACAGTCAACTTTTTCAAAAACTATATTGTCTGTTCGATGGGGATTGGTTCGCTTTGGGGGCCCTAATAAACACACGGAAACAAAGATAACTTATGTTCGTTATATCCACAAGTACACAACACATACAATTACAAGACAGTTTTACAAACATAACAGCAAAACAAATAAATAGCTTTCATGGCTACAACAAGAAGAAATATGTTTTCCAACTCATACATATTTTCAGGCGAGCGTTTGGACCCAATAACTCACAGCAGCTGGCTCCACTTTTCATGCTCACAAATCAACTGCGCACACTACAAGAAATAGGAGAACAGGTGACGGTCTTTTCCCCGGCGACATTTGTCGCTGGGGAATATGCACTAAACGACAAAAATTTGTCCTACGTGGCACCAATTCTCGTAGACTTTTTAGTCAAAGAAATCGAATGTTTTCCCCGGCGACATGTCGCCGGGGAATATGTCGTTAAATTTTGACCAAAAATTTCTACGTAAACCGTGGCGGGAATTTTCCCGCTTACTTTTCCCCGGCGACATGTCGCTGGGGATTCACTTGTTAATTTAAAAAAATTTAATTAGTGTTAATTACGTTTGAGGTGACGTAGACACTATTTTCCCCAAAAAAAATTAATTAGTCGGGTCTCTTTCCATAAAAAAATCCACATCCAAAATGTTTTGGAGGCTGTTAAATAGTAAAGAAATCAATTCTTTTAACAACTAACCAGAATATTTATATATTACACAAATAAAAAACATGTGATTGTTCACCTTTGATTTTGGACATGCATAGTATAGTTTACCGTAACTCTCAGGTTTATACGATTGTCGGAGAACTACATCTCCTTCTGCAC
This sequence comes from Tanacetum coccineum, assembly GCA_026074375.1. Lineage (NCBI taxonomy): Eukaryota > Viridiplantae > Streptophyta > Magnoliopsida > Asterales > Asteraceae > Tanacetum > Tanacetum coccineum. The sequence goes on from BQNB010017928.1 coordinate 17,372, forward strand.
ACCTACACGCAAAAGCTTCATGTGGCACCATCTTCACCATCTTTTTGTGGTTGTGATGGTAAGAGTGTGTGATATGTTTGTGGTTGTGATAGTATCTGCTTTTATGGTATAAAAGAGTTTTTGGCGCAAGTTTTTGGCGGGAGTATTTGGCGGGAGTTTTTGGCGGGAGTATTTGGTGGGAGCATCTCGACTTATCTGTTGAACGTCTAATGTATAACCATAACATATCGTCTAATGTATAACCATAACATCTCGACATGTCAATGAACACACCTTAAAAATGTAGATAAATGCCAATGGTGTTGACATACACATTTTTATTCAAGACATAAGTCTTCACATAAACCATTTATTACAATGCATTCAATACAAATGCCCATGGTGCAAACATGAACACACCTTAAAAACGTAGATAAACACACATACACTTAATGTGTTGACACACCTTAAAAACGTAGATAAACACACATACACTTAATGTGTTGACACACCTTAAAAACGTAGATAAACACACATACACTTAATGTGTTGACATACACATTTTTATTCAAAGGGCACATTCCCCTTCAACTTTTCAATGAAAAGCATCTTCTCATCAGCCCTCTCCTCTACCTCCCTTTCCAGGGCCTGCAACCTTTGAACCATCTCCTCGTCTCTCTGTACTAGCTCTTGCAAGTACTCAATTGACCTGTCCTTGTTCACAACCCAACCAGGAGAAGCTTCAAGTTCTTGAGTAAACAATTGATATTCTTCTATGGCAGCACGTAACTTCACACTCACATTATTGATCATGCGTGCCAGCCTAAGGTCAGCTTCCTTGGCCCTCCAGAAATACAAACTCAAAACATCTGACCAAGTAGTTGACTGGGCCGAAGCTTGCAACTCCATAATCCTTCTCAAGTTCCACATTGTTTGTTGTATTTTGGTTCTATGCATATGAATACAACTCACAACCCTTATATACACAACATTCCACTAAGAATACAAGTTGCTATACACCCCACTTTGAAAGCCACTTACCCACCCTTTAAATATGAGCCACCCTTTAAATATGTGCAGACAACTATTTACACAGTATGAAGATATAAAATATTCAATTGTGTAACATGTCTTGTATCCCACAACACAATCAATTGTGCAGACAACTATTTACACATTATGAAGATATAAAAATATTCAATTGTGTAAGATGTCTTGTATCCCACAACACAATCAATTGTGCAGACAACTATTTAGAATAATGTAACACGATAACATATCGACTCATCCGTTGAACGTCTAATGTATAACCATACCATATCGACTCATCCGTTGAACGTCGAATGTATAACCATACCATATCGACTCATCCGTTGAACGTCTAATGTATAACCATAACATATCGACTCATCCGTTGAACGTCTAATGTATAACCATACCATATCGACTCATCCATTGAACGTCTAATGTATAACCATACCATATCGACTCATCCGTTGAACGTCGAATGTATAACCATACCATATCGACTCATCCGTTGAACGTCGAATGTATAACCATAACATATCGACTCATCCGTTGAACATCTAATGTGTAACGATAGCATGTTCTAGCTACTTATGGGTGATTTCTAAGTAGTTTTGCTACCTTTGTTATGACTATCATCGTTATAATTGAGCCGATGAACATCTAATGTGTAACGATAGCATATCGACTCATCCGTTAAACATCTAATGTACAACGATAACATATCGACTCATCCGTTGAACATCTAATGTACAACGATAACATATCGACTCATCCGTTGGACATCTAATGTACAACGATAGCATATCGACTCATCCGTTGGACATCTAATGTGTAACGATAGCAGAGAATCATCGCGAAGAGGAAGATCAAGAAGGAAATAATTCACCGGAGATTGAGACACTTACTTATCATGTTCTAGCTACTTATGGGTGATTTCTAAGTAGTTTTGCTACCTTTGTTATGACTATCATCGTTATAATTGAGCCGATGAACATCTAATGTGTAACGATAGCATATCGACTCATCCGTTAAACATCTAATGTACAACGATAACATATCGACTCATCCGTTGAACATCTAATGTACAACGATAGCATATCGACTCATCCGTTGGACATCTAATGTGTAACGATAGCAGAGAATCATCGCGAAGAGGAAGATCAAGAAGGAAATAATTCACCGGAGATTGAGACACTTACTCTTGCATCCACATCAACTAGAGTGGATACATAGAGACGACCCACTAAAAATACAGTAAGAAAAAAAGAATAGTGGTACTAACAAAGATGGTGGGGGTGGTCTAAATGGGTTTTTATACTTGATAAAAAAAGAGGAGTTGAAAATAGCCAACAGTAATAAGAAGGCCTCTTGCATGTAGAAGTACTAGATATAATAATACGGAGTACCTATTTATAAAAAATAATTTTAAATAATAATTATATACGAACCGACCGGAACGAACCGAGAAACCGGACCGACCCAGCCGAAACGAACCGATTATATATTTTATAAAAAATAATTGTAAATAATAATTATATATTTTATAAAAAATAATTTAAATAATATATTTTTTAAATATTAATTATTAAAAACTCTAAAAAAAATTAATAAAACCTTTCCCGGGCGACATGTCGCCCGGGAAAACTTTTAGTAAAAAATATAGTTTTGATATATTAATAAAACTTTATAATTTTTTAATAAAACTTTCCCCGGCGACATGTCGCCGGGGAAACCTTTTTTATTTTTGCCAAAAAGCCCTCCAATATTTTCGTTATGGCGCCATTTTCCGCTAAACGACAAAGTTGTAGTTTTCCCCGGCGACATGTCGCCGGGGAATGTCGCCCGGGATACATCTGGTACCAAAAGCAGATCTGAGTTTACAGCAGCACCACAAAACGTAAAACATAAAAAAAACAACTCTTGGCGATTTTAACAGCATCACCACCACCTCTCACCCACCACCACCTCCGGCACCACCACCACAGAACCCACCACCACCACCACCACTCACCACATAACCCACCACCACTCACCACCGCTACTCACACGAGCACAATACCGCCACCACCTCCTCCTCCTCCTCTAAACCATAATTCTTTTCTAAACCCTCTAAATGATAATTCTTCTACTTCTTTTTCTAACCCTATAATTGTTGGTGGTGACCTCTTGTAACAGTAGCCGAGTCCGAGTCCAGGTTTGGTTGTAATTTTTGTTTTAATTTTTTTAATTATGATAAGGTTTGGTATAATATGGTGTTAATTATAAAAATGTGTTAATTCTTTTTTGTTTGGCAGTTGGTAGCCGAGTCCACAGCCGGGCCGAGCCGAGTCCACAGCCAGATTTTGAGTAGGAATTAGCGTTTTTTAGAGTAGAATTTGATTTTGGTTTTTCTGTTTTATTTGTTGAGATATGTGTGTATAAACAGACAGAGTGTTTGTTGAGATAAAAGAATAGAGAGAGTTGGTGAGATTAAAAATGATAGAGAACTGTGTGTATAAAAACAGACAAAGTGTACAAGTGAGAAAGAATTGAGAGATTGGGAGGAAAAACAGAAAGAGGGGATCTATAGGATTGTGTGTTAAAATAGACAGAGTGTTCTAGTGAGGAAAAGATTTGAGAGAAGAAGTGGTGCATTAAAACAGATAGAAGAGCTCTGTGTGATTTTAAAAGATGAAGAGTGTACCAAGGTTAGAAAAAGAATTGTGAAGAGATTGGGGAGAGGTATAAACATCAATAGAGAGGACTTGGTTTTTAAATAGACAGAGTGTTCTGGGTAGTAAAAAGAATTGAGAGAATAGTGCTGTTAAAAATAGAAATAGACTGAACTTTTGATTTTTTATTCAAAAGAGATGGATTCTTTATGTTTGGTACTTGGTATGTGAGAGGATTTGTATATTGCAGCTAGACAAACAAAAGGAGGTTCGAAAAGTTTGATTCACAAGTTGATGTTTGCAATTTTTGTGTTGTTGTAGAAACACATGTGAGTTAAGATATTTAAAAAGGACCTGTATTGTTGATAACATTTTGGAAGCTGGGTTTTCATCAAAGGTGAAGGACAATAGTTAAAGGGTGCAGTAATTTTTGTGTAGATGCTTGGATGGAATGAAAAAACTTGTTACAAGCCTGGATGTTTCTAGGAACAAGCAAATCACATGTTTTTCGTTGATGGAGAAACTATGACTAAGAATCTAATTTTTGTTACTGTTATTTATGCTAGTAATTATGGGGTTAAAAGAAGACAGTTATGGAAGGAATTGGAAAATCAAAAAATTATCACTCATGGTGTTCCTTGGATAATACTTGGGGACTTCAATGTGACTATGAAGGCTTCAGAACAATCTAATGGTGGATCAGCATATCTAAGAATGATTGGAGTTTATAGTATTGTGTTAATAGTTATAGAGGTTGATGACTTTACATAGTGAAAGGTTTCCTTCTTATACTTGGACCTAAATGTCTAAAAAATCCAAATTGCGAATCTGAAATAAGTTGGTTAGGGGTGATGGTTAATGAAGTTTTTTCTGGAGAAGTATCAGCAAGATCATGATAGGACATTCTTCCTTATTAGTATCTGATCTTCATTCCCCAATTATTGTGAAAATCCCGCTAATGGGTGTTTAAAAGAAGGAAGAGTTCTTGTTCAGGTTTCAGGTGAATTCTATCTGTTCTCATCCAAGACAGAGAAGAATGGTTACTTTCCTATTGTTAAGGGTATGGGATAGGAGTCTGAAGGGGGATTGCCTAATGTATAGAATAGTGCAGAAACTAAAGGCTCTTAAAGGAAATCTTAAAAAGATGAGTTGGCAAAATGGTAATGTGTTTGAAAGAGTGGTAATTTTGAAGGAGAAAGTAAAGGAGTGTCAAATTAAAGTGGATAAATATCCACATGAACAGAGATAGTAAAAGATGAGAAAGTGGTAGATAACTAGAGGAATAATATTGAAGCAAAGAAGGAGGAAATATAATCTGTTTGTGTTAGAAAAGCTAGGGTAGGAATGGATTAACGAGAGGGATAAAAAAGATACTGCTTACTTTTCACAAAACATCTAGGAAAGTGTCATAGAAGTAGAGATTATGCAGTTATCAGGATTGGGTAATGGGTTAGATTTTAAAAATGAGAAGAGGCAAGAGATTGTTAAACCTTTTGAGGAATCCTAGGTACTACTGTAATGTTACATGGTACTTAATGGGAGAAGTGATATTTTCATCAACAAACTTACTAATGATGAGGCTTAGAAATGGTAAGGAACCCATTAGTGTGCTGAAGATCAAAAATGCAATGTTTGGATTGAGGGATTTTCAAAAAGCTCCTAAGGCCTAGATGGTTACACATCTAGATTTTATAAATCTTCATGGTGTAAGTATGGGAAGGATGTTTGTCAAGCTGATAAAGGAGTTTTTTTAATTCAGGGAAATGTGCTGGGAGAGGTATAATGTTAGTGGTTATTTCTTTATTCCCAAATCTAATACCTGATAATAGTAGCTTGATATGTAAGGACATTTGCTTGCTGTAAGTGTACTTATTAAGTTGTATTAGTAAGATCTTGATAATGAATAAGAAGGGTCTGGGAATTCTTGGTTTGTGAAAATCAAAGGTGCGGTTTATTGAAGGAAGAGACAGATCAATGATAATATTATGCTCTCGTCATGAAGCTTGTTCAGTGGGTATAACAAAAGCTTAGTGTGAAGAAAGTGGCTTTTAAATTGATTAGCAGAAGGGCTTATGTACTATTGCTCGAATTTTCTTATAGTAGTATTTCTTGGGCTGTTTGGATTTCATGAGAAAAAATCGGTACACTAGATTTGAGTTGTGTTCCTTAGCTAAAATTCTCAATCAATGTCCAGTGGTTGGAAAGTCATTGGGATACTTTAAGGAGGGTAGAGGATTAAGGACCAAGGGAGCCTCCTATTCCCTCTTATCTGTTTACAAAACGGATATGGGGGTACTTACTCCTGATTATAAAGAAGAATATTGAAAGTGCAGATGAGTTTTAAATACTTTTTATGGTTGTAGAGGTTAAAATTTACAAGTTTTGCTTTGCAAGGCTCTCCAAGTTCTGGCATTTATGGATAATTATAGACTCTCATCAATGGAGAAAGATGTTACAATGAGGAGCCTTTACTCTCGATCACCTGGAAGGTCAGGAAACTTAATGCAGTAATCATTACGCCTGCACATTCAATTTAGAAACTGGATCTTTATATATAATAGATTATTCCTTTTAATATGGGAAAATTTCCAGTAAAGTACCTTGGTGTACCACTTATAACTAAGAAAATTGGTGTGAAGGGATGTAAACCTCTGGTGGATAAGGTGAGAACAAGGGTCTCAAATTGGAAGAATAAATGTTTGTCTTATGCTGGTAGATTGCAACTGATAGCATCTATCCTTAGCTCTATGCAAGTTTTTTGGATTGTTGTATTCTTGTTACCCAAACAGGTCATTTATGATATAGAAAGGTTGTTGAAAGGATTCTTATGGTGCCAAGGTGAACACACTAAAGGGAAAGCTAAGGTGTCATGGAATTCAGTATGTAAACCTAAGGAACAAGGTGGCTTAGGCTTAAAGAATTTGAGAACACGGAATGAAGTTTTGTTAATGAAACAATAAGTGGAATGTTGCTACTAAAAAAGAGATTTATGGGGTAGGTGGATCTATATGGTAAAACTTAAAGGGAAAAGTATTTGGAGATTGAGTTGTGTGTAATAGTAGCTTTGGCTGGAAGGACTTATTATTGAAATTAAGAGGAATAGTAAGATAGCCATATGGTGGAAGATGTAATGGGGAAGTAGTTAATGTTCTGGCATTGAACGTGGTCTTCAGTGTGCCCTTAGTGAGTTCATTGGGGAACTAGGGGACATGTATGATGCTAGGCTCAAAAATGATTGTACTATTAGTGAGACTGTTAAAGATGGAAAATGGTGCTGGCCAGAAGATTGGAATAATGAGTTTGATAGTTTGCAACATTTACAGGTTCCAGTGATCTTAAATGAGAAGGAGGATTATGCAGTTTGGGTTAATAATTTGAGACATGAGAAGAAGTTTAAAACTGGTGATGTTTGGAAGGATATATGTATTAATGACCCTAAGGTGGAATGGTATAAAATGGTATGGTTTCCACATGCCATTCCAAGACATGCATTTGTCAGTTAGCAGTTCAAATAAGACTTATGACTCAAGATAGAGTGCAAATATGGAAGCCTAATGAAGTGATGGAGTGTGTTTTTTGCTACAAATGCAGTGACTCTCATAATCACTTATTTTTTAGTTGTGAATTCACTAATGGCATCTGGACTGAGATTAATAAAAGACTAAATATTGGTTTATCTAGTGTTTGGGACAACATTGTTCAGGAAATAATTATAATGCCAATGAATAACAACATATGGAGTATCATTAGAAGGCTAGTTTGTGCAGCTGCTGTGTATTTTGTTTGGCAAGAAAGAAATAAAAGGATGTTTGGAGAAGAGAAAAGGGATAGTGAGGAGTTAATCAAGATAGTTACTGAGTCAGTTAGAATGAAACTTATGGGTCTTAAAGTGAAGGACTCAAGGTTAGTTAAAGAGGTTGAAAGGACATGAAATGTGAAGATGCAAAGGATGATTAAAGAAACTGTATGAATTGTTTGAATATTTGTATGATAAGTGAATTGTGTATTATTTCTTAATGCTTTAGCCTGTTAGAGCATTTGGGTTATCATTGTATTCCTTGCTAGTTTAAAATAATATAATTCTTATTTAAAAAAAAACTTTCTTCCATACATCTAGAAAAAAACACACATAAACCAGATCTAGAAAAACACACACATAAACATCAGTTTATAATATACATCGTCCTATACACACATGATCGGTGAGGTCTATTTTTAGAGAGAGAGCGACACAGATACATATGAGATGTGGGTTGTGGTGGGTGATCGGTTTCTTGCCAACACAATTAGATTGCATGTAAGTGATTTCGATTAAATGTATTCTAGAATAGATTACCACTGTCTTTTTTTTAGTTTTTGTAGATTTGAGGTTTGTTGTTGGTTAACAATATTGAAATATTTGCTTTAAAATATAGCTAAAAGTTGTTTGTGTTTATGTTAACTTTAAGATGGACAATCAGTACAAACAAAGTATTAGTATACCATGGTTGTTTATGAGTTCACTATCACAGAAGAGCCACTTTTGGCCCATCCCACCTCAATTTATTGTATGATGAGCTTTTTTGTTGTTATTTTAGCATAATATCCTCTTTTAATAGTATATCTAATTCTATTTTAAATCCAGGTTGAAAGTTACTACAAGTTCAAGGTTGTGCCGAAAGTACTTCATTCGTTCTGTTTGATCCTGAGCTGACAAATATGACTGACAGCTTAAAATTGTGTGGGGGGGTGCAATATCGCTGGTAAGTTGTTCAATTTGTATTAAACTTTTAATTGTTTTTCTTACATTTTAGGAATTTATGCAAATCAGGGTGATTGTTTTACCTTTTTTTTTGCTAAGGGCTGAGCTTTATGATAAAATCAGGGTTATTTTTTAATATAGGATTTTGTTGATTTTGTGTTTTTTATGTTTTTAGATTAGGGTTAGGGGTTTATAGGGGGTGTTTGGATTGGCTTATTTTACTAGATTATGAATCGTTAGTGCAGTAGTCATTTTACAAGCTCTATGAACATACTTTACTGCCAAAATCGTTAGTGCAGTAGTCATTTTAGAAGATATGTATGCACCTATGTATTAAAATCAAGTTAAGATGCTTATATCCAAGTATGCCACAAGTATGCCACCTCTTTTTTACATTGCTTCTTTTTATATCGTGATTATTGAGCTTTTGTTATGCTTTCATGTGATGCAGATGTGTGTCCGATGGATTTTTTTGCCTATTTCATGTTTACGAGGGCATTTATGCCATGGTCTCCCCGACAAACCTATATTTCGTCATCAAAAAAGCAGCAGATGTGGGAGAAACGATAACCAAGAGTTATGGAGAAGCCCAAGATGTGAAAAGTTTAAACTCAACTCAAACAAGTGATATGGTAGGTTGATATGTGTTTAAATAACTTATGTTATAAATTTATGCACAATGACATATGCCTCAGGTGCGTCTTATTGGCTGTCATAATTTTATTGTCGATGGATTGGAGAAACGAATATAGTAAGCACTAAATAGGGTCTGTTAACTAGAAATATAGCAGAATTTTACTTTTAGTACTTTGTCCTGCTATGCACTCAGGTCACTCTTGGTATGTGCACAAGCTTATGAAACTCATAAGCTCATTGGGCAAATAAAACCCATGCATTGTAGAAAATATATTTTAGGAGATTTTGAGCATGACCCGTTTCCTTTACACAAGCATTTACTTAAATTACACCATTTTTTTGCAAACGTGCAGCTTTAAGCAGTGTTTGGCTATGGCTTCTACATGCAGTGAATAATAAACAGATTCATGTATTGGTCCCGCGGCAACAAGGATCATACGAAATATGTTTAACTGGAAGGTTTTGCCTCACTCCTTGGCTTACAAGGCTGCCAATCAAGGTCAGTTATATAACCTTTTTTTCTTTCATTTTTTATAAAATATATATATTAGGTAATTTGTTAATGATGTCTATATCAATATATGTAATTAGTCTTGCTTCTCGAGTGTTATTTTTAGTTTTGAATATGTCGTTTTTAAGTAAAAACTGCTGATAAAATTGGTGGGTTGGGATACTGGTCAAAATAGGTGAGTGAGTTCACTTCAATACATGTTTTTTGTCCATAAATAAGAAAATATTTAATGCCTAAAACGTTTTTTTTATTTAAAAGTTCAGCCTGCAAATGATCCAGGCTACATACGACTCTGGTCAAAGCTCATTGATCGTTTGAAATGTCTAAATAGGTCTATTTTTTAAAGCTTTCGGTGAATGATTCAAGTCTATAATATGATTAAAAAGTGAATTGGGTAATTGTCTTAGCTTAACAGCTTATTGGATTTTTTTATAAAGGCTCATAAGTTCATTCCTTATGTGCTTGGCCGCATGAGCTTATTGCTCACCTAAGCTTATGACTTTGGGTGTTTAACCGTATAAGGAATTAAGAGAAACATTTCTGGCTTCGTCCCTAGCCCAACCACGGGAATTTAAACTAATTTCAATTGTACAGATTCTTCAACGTAATTACGAAATTTTATGACTTGATCTTATATATCAAAAAATTTCTTGCGGCCAATGAAGTTGTGCAAGCAGGTAGATCACTATGATATTGGTTAAGTCGCATGAATCATATGCACCATCTAGCTTTCTGCAAAATTTCTTTTGTGTTTTCATTGATTTTGTATGTTTGCAATGTAACACCCCCAAAATCACGACAACGCAGCGGAATACCACTTTGGGGTGCTACTTCATAGTTCATACACACAGGTTACAGAAAATGACTTCAAAAGAGACGTTTAATAAAATGTCACATTCAATTTAATAAAAATGTCAGAGTTACACATGTCTCACTTGTAATGTATTAGAAAACATTGTCAAAATGTTTATTTAATGGTACTCAAGTTATTAAGCGTTCAAAAATATATCCGCGCGACTCGAATGCTCCCTTTGCTCCACCAGCAAAATAATAACCTGAAAAATACATGCTAAAACGTCAACAATAATGTTGGTGAATTCATAGGTTTAAGTAAAATCAGTATTGTCATAGTTCAAGAAATATTTCAGTAAGAGAAGAAACGTTACAACATTTAAAAGCATCAGTTCTGAAATCCATGTAGTGGTTTTATAAATCAAGATATGCTAATGTAACCAAACAGTTTAGTGGGCCACAAGATTTAAGTAACAGCAGACTAAGTACGTATTCCGTAGTCCAAAGTAGGTATTATAGACAAGGGAATCAGATTCACCAAGTCTAAATATAAAACAGGTATTATTGCACTTAGCTCATGACATCGAAGCCATATTCGTAATTCTTAGGGAATTGTACCCATGTTCGTAATTATAACGGAGTTGCACCGGTATTCGTAATTATAACGGAATTGCACCGGTAATATCGTAATTACAATGGAATTGCACCGGTAATATCGTAATTATAACGGTATTTGCACGGTAATCGTAACTCTTAGGCAATAGCATTCAGGCAATAATCTGGATATCATACAGTTTAAAACACTTGTGTCCAAAATAAAACAATCATGTCTAAAATTCACGGTTTTAAATATAGGTATTCAATGATCTTAAATCATGTAGTAAACAAATCAAGTTTTTGTAAGAATAGTCATGTAACACTTAGGTATTAGAAATCAATAGGTTTATTGAGTAAAACGAGCATGTATTCTCACCCCGAAAACAGTTTATGAAAACCATTAAAAGAGAAAAGGTGGGGCTATGAACTCACCTTGAGTGAATGAATGATCGAGGTATAACAGAAAATGCGTCACGATAAAGACGGAAAACAACCTAATTAGATATAGGCCGAATAAGTACTAAGTACTATGAATAACTAAGACCATATATAATTCAATATAGGTACATCACCATCTAATTGCGTTTGTGAAAACATATTTATAAAGTTAAAACATTTATAAATATCATTTTAGTAAAAACGGCATAACTCTCGCGTTTCAAGCCCGATTTGTATGTTTCTTGCGCTCACGTTTTCGTATTTGAAAGATATAACATAATTTTACATTTTCATATTTTGAGCTCTCTGATGAACAGTAACTTTTTACTGTTCATGGGTTTTATAAAATTACTCGTCGTAAACCCGAAAACGTCGTATTTTATTCGTTATAGCTCCGTTTTTAGTGATTCTTTCGAGCACGTCTTTGTTATTTAAAGTTCTATCATAATAATGATGTTTTTAAAATATATAAATCTGATACAAACAGTAACTTTTATAAAATTATTTTTATAAAAGTATTTTTATACATTTACGTATTTAAACTCGCGTAATTCATAACTCCTTCGTTATCGATCCAAAAATTATGATTCGAAATGTTTTGGAATCCTAAAAATAAGTGTTATCTGTGAAAAATAATAAACCTTATATATCAGAAGTATTTTATAACTTGTTTTTATAAAATTTCTTTTATAACGCGTTTAATTAACGTATAACTTGCAAACTACGTAACTTCTTCGTTATTTATCCGTTTTTCGAGTTTCTTACCTTTTTGGAATCGTCATGACATGTACTATTTTATAAAAATATAAAATATATACATTATTTTCCAAACCAAAACAGAAAGTTTGGAAATATTTGATAAAATGTGTTTAAAACTAGTTTTATTTAATTTTGAGACTTAACAAATTTGTTTCATGTCATTACCATACTAATTATACCTGTATTACATATATAGTGTCCATTAGTCTTATTTTGTCATGTGTACAAGATAACAAAGTCCTTTAACAACACTTTATTCATAAGTTTCTTATGTAACTTTTTTAGTTAACTTGTTTTCCATTTTCCTTTTTATACATAACACAACATGTGTACAATATTTAATTACCCCATTTATTACATGACATTAGCAACATATTACATTGTGAGAAGTTTACCAAACCTGATTATAAGTAACGTCCCATTTTACTGTTTAAAGTCTCTAGTGGGGATTTTGCGCATAGAACTTATATTTACATAAAATATTGAAGTAAATAAATGAGGGCCTTTTAGTTAACCTTAGTATGAAAGTAATTGATGACAATAATATCTAAAACCCCCCTTGGTTTAGATATTTACCAAGGTTTTCAAGAATTAGAACCCTAATCTCAAAGAAATTACCCTAAACTTACTTTATAAGACTTAAGCATGAATATAAATAATTATGCTTAACCTAGCCTTAAAATCTCTAGGTTGCATTAGATTATGATGTGTAATTGTTGTAAATGAGGTAAATAAATTTTGTATGGGTTGTTTATGGTTTTTGATATGGGACGTGGGTAATGAGGAGCCAAAATAGAGAATTGTGTTGATTTTTGGTAAGTGTTATGACTTGTGTGTTTATCTCTAGTATGCATAAGCCTTATGTAGATCCTTGACTAGTCCAAGACAAAGAAAAACAATGGGAGGGATTTAAGGAAGTATAGTGGTCAAGGTAACTAGCTTGGACCTAAACCTTAATGAGTTAGGAGTTGTACATTGTCTAGTTGGTCATTTATGTTGGTCCCTTAAATGTTGATGTAGTGTGCATGGAATAAGGAAATAAATTGATTGGATTTATATTGTGAAAATGGATAGTTTAAATTGAAGTGTAAAAAGTGTAGGTTTTATTTATAAGTGTATACTTGAGAATTGTAAGTCATGGTGTATTTTTCTTATGGTAAATTCGGCTCCAATGGCTAACATGGGTAAAGTTTTATAAGACTTTGATCATTGGAATTAGAAATGGTTATTTGTTGAAGCGTAGATAAATTGTGGTAGTTTCGGGAATGCCTATACGAAATTTATCGCGAAACGTAAAAAAAAACTTTACGTAACCGATAAAAATAAAATATGAAAAGTCAATTATTACTTTCGAAAAAAAATAATGTTTTTATCGTTTGTATAATGTTATCGTATAAGTAGGTCAATCGTCTTGAAAATAATATTTACAAATTTAAAACTCATATAAATATTATATAAATGATTCTAAAATGTCTCGCAAAATTTTTATTAAAAACGAACCAACACTGTTCATGTCAGGAAATAGTGTATAAAATCATATTTCTCTTGTTTTATTCGTTAAATGAAAATTTTTAGCTTACGCGATTTAATTATGTGATAAGAATTAAAAGTAAATGCGCACGAGACTAAAAAAAATAAATAGTGAAAAAATGACGAAATTAATGACGTCATAAAATGACCTAAAAATACGAAATGTTATATGCAATTGCATAAATGCTTATCCATACGTGATTATGTTTTCTCGGTGATTCCTTAACTGTCGTCACAAATTCTTGGAAAAAAATGAATACTCACTCAATTCTGGAATCAAAACTAGGAAAGGATTCTCCATTTTTTTGTCTTCTCATATGGATAATTGAACACTGATCTACAGGGGAAGCAGGCAGATGAATGATACGGAGCCGTTGTAAAGATACCAATAAAGTTACCAAAATCGATTATGGTGGCTCTCCAGGAAGGAAATTAGACAGGTCGATGACACGCAGTTGCAAAGATCCCAACAACATTGCCAAAAAGAATGACTATGAAGGTTCTTCTGGAAATCTGACTGGGCGTAAAACTAGAGACTGTGTGGGCCATCTAAATGTTCAAGAGATAATACATCAAGGAATCGAGTGATGCCTATTCTTAAGTCGAGGTGTAATCTATAAATTGAGTAAAGTATGAGATTAGTTTATTTGTTGACAAAAAAATGCTTAGAAAATATGTTTCAATTTGCTTATTTTGTACAAAGAAGCTACAAGACTTTTTAGTACTAAATGTGTGTTTGAGCAGAATGTAGAATGGTGTGAAGGTTTGGTTGTTATTGCTTTTGTTGGTTATTTTTGGTTCTCAATAATGTTCGAATCACTCATTCAGTGGTTAGATCGCAACTTGTGCTTTCAGATTGAAATAGCTATAAATGCCCGGAATGTAAGACGATCGTTGCTCTGGATGTCGTTTCTTACAACACCGTTTCTCAACGCACAACAATAAGCTAGCCTTTGGCTACCAGGAGTGTAGAACCAAGTCGTGCTCCCATTGAAGGTCAATGAATAACTGGAGCACGGGTTATAGTTCAAAAGTCATTTGAGATACTCTGTTAATACCTAATTCAAACATAACGAAATGTACGCTGTGGTTGTCTGAACACTGATGTAAAATGGTGTGGAAAGGCGATATACTAGAAGTTTCAGAGTAAGATTTTCGATGCAGTCTATTGTTCATCTTGTTTACGTTTTTAGTTATTGAACTTTATTGTAAGCAACTATTTTTCATCAGCAGGTGTAGAATTGGTATGTGAACTGTTTTTTTCCATTCTGTAAACGAGGGAATACGTACGACTTCTAATCTGTTCAGTATTCATGTACAAAGACACCACCTGGTCTATTCTAAGTGACACTGGCAGCACTCTGAACAATGACCATGTTAATTAGAGTATCCGTGTTTTCTTTTTGCGATGTGATGGCACCGAAGAGAACAAAACATATTAATACATGACAGGTGAGAGTTTTTATCATATCTTTTTACTTAACAAACTACTGCTATACAGGTTACTGTCAATAAGGCTAGTAGAGATCAAACTAAATGCTTCTAAACAGTTACTTGTCAACAACAATTCTGTGTGGCCGTTCTTCGACAATGGATAAAGACGATGCCTAATTATTCAACGTTAGGGGTGCGTCTCTATAAAGCCTAACAGGAGCCCTACAAGCTTGAGCAAATAGCTTGTTGTATCAATCTTAACCAGTTATTAGCTACTTTAAGGTTCCAAGTAATAGTGAACCTCATATAGCGTCGAGCTCTTTTGAAACAGACGATCACACTCACTCTATATATATATTGTATTCCAATATCTCTTATTTACCATTTTCTTTATCATTTACAAGACTAATAAAGCTATTTGTATATTTGCAAATAAAAATGCATCTTATGCGCGACAAAAACGCAACAATATGCTTAATTTTGACCTTATGATGACATGGGCAATTGAATCTTTCGTATTAAGTTACCATCCAAACACAACCCATATACCCTCTTTGTATCTAATAAGCTAAATCAATTGCGAATCACCCAGATTCTCTTCAAGACAACACATCTGTATAAACATAAAATAGAAAAAAGTGCAATAGAACTAATAGAACTGTTGTAAGATTAACAATTAATAGGTTAGTAGTCTAAAAGAATCACGAAGACAGCTATCTAGACAGTGTAATAGATGAACTTTTAGTCGATTTGACCAAAAGCACATCCTGATTATTTTTATAAAGGAATATTGTACTCTAGGGAACAAAATAATTACGCTGACATAAGTGTTGTTGATTCTCACAAGTCCATCACTTTTAATATAACACAATTTTTTTAGGTCTTATAAATTCCTTAATTTTACAATCTAAGTTATTTTTTAATTCGAGTAAAGAAATCTAGGAACAAATATATAAGTATATTGAAAAACGGCTCGTTTAGGTACTTATATGCAACTTATATCAAATTATACAACAACCACTAAGTGCGATTAAGTCCACTTTTTATTACAATTGCTTATAAATCTGTGCCTTTGATGAAGTGATGTTGTGATTGTGTCTATCGGTCGTTTCCGCTTTAAACTAATGAGGTATTATAGCGACCGCCTTATAAGCACTGATTAACAAAAGAAATAAAAACCATGATCAATTGAAACCCAGTAGCGCAGAACCAAGACACTTTAGCTCATGTAACATTCAACTTAAATTGCAACAGTGCTTTGGTGAAATATATGATTAGTTGTGTAGTGTAAGCGGGGTGTTTATTTAAGCTTATATAGCAAGCTTACGGCCTAATTGGTTTTTGGCTTATATGTCCATTATGTCATAATGAGCTTATGAAACGTAAGCTTATAAAAAGTTTCAAAATAAGCTACAAAAAATGAGCTTATGAAACATAAACCCAAAACCCAAAATAGCGTAAGTCGGACTGAGTATATGCCGAAAAACCAAAACATCCCCCGGTAGTTCTGCGGAATGATTTGCTAGCATACGCTGAATAATATTAGAGGTGGCAGGCGTGTTTGCGTTTGAGTCGTTTTTTGATAATACAACTATGGCTTGTTGTTTCGTCTTAGACCGATTCATAAGCCCACTACATTGAGAACTGTATGTAGGGTGTGTTTGAGGATGCTTTTATGAACCATCTAAAAAGTATAACATGCTTGAATGATCTACAACGCAACATAAAACCATCGCTAGAAAAGCATCAGTCCTGACTCCACTGACCGTCAATTGTTAGCAACTTTGTCATCTCATTCCGTGTATCGCTCACAATAAAATAAAAAAATAAATTGCATTAATTGGCCAGTTGTTGAGAGATTTGCAATATTAAAATTTTTCTGACTTTAAGATGTAGGCATATTATTTGTTCTATGGATGTGGCTATACCTTGAAAGTTCGTTAGCAAAAAATGTTTGATGTAAAATAATCTTGAGATTAGAACACTAAATTTTCCAATATTCCAAATATCATCGTTTTTTTGTTATCTGAATTTCACTTCTTTGACATATTAAGGTCATTTGCTTCGTTTAGGACTTTAGATATGACTGTTGTTTCGTCCTTATTGGATTTAGTACTCTTTAGATTAGTTGTTGGTGAGAATTATATTAATCCTTAATCCAAAACTTGCACTTACACCTTCACATCATGAGATAAGGAATAATAAGATTTTATTAGAAATACCACAAATAATAATTTCAAGTTCACATTATGTCATGTAGTTAATACAGAATCCTTTTCTGGAGAATATACTTTAATTCTGGATAGTATTTTCAATGATGATGAATTAGCATGTACATAGTACTTGAAATCTTATATTATGAAAGCCGAGAGATTTTAATTTTCTTCTTATTTATACTTTAATTTTGCGCACTAAAGAATTCTTTTACTTTGCACAAGTATAACAGTCATGTTGGCTTTATTATTTTCTTTACTTCTCATAATTAATGAAACCAACTCTTGCTATAAGGTTATATTGTTTTTAAAATACTTAAAAGCATTTTTATGTGTTTGAGCATTCTATAAATGATGCTTATTTGTGTATTTTTGGTTATTTATGTAGAAAGTGTTGGTAATACATATAAAATATATGCAATTCAAACACAAGCATACTGCATACTGTTAGGTAGATTAATGTTACAATGGTGTTTGGGATTGTTTTTATCTGTTTAATGCGTACTTTTTAAAGCAGAAAAATGCAATAATAACTTATTGTTTGGATGAAGAAATATATATGTTTCTTATTGTTGATGAAGCAGATGGGCGACACATGAGTTTCTCCTCCTCGGTGAGGGCATGGAAAAAATGACAGTTGTGGCCGTATGGGTAAGGGTCACCGGTAAGCACCATTCTACAAACTTCTGTTTTGTACCGTGGGTGGCGTATGACTGGGCGAAGTTCCTCGATGCAAAGAGTTACATTTTAAGTTCTAGCGGTTTCTCCTTTCTTCTCACGCACAAAGAGACCAGGTTAGATATTACGTTCCAGCGGTTCCTCCTTTCTTCCCACGCACAAACGCAGATAATGTTAATAAAATAAAATATGGATATAGCTATATAAAATTAATCAGAGTTTATAGTGTTTAGGAAAATGCAGTCATGATTTTAATATTCTCAGACTATCACTTTTAAGATGCTTATCCACCCATCTCATTAAAAGCGAACGCTGACACAAGCATAGGTTTATAGTGTAAACATTTTTCAGATTAGTATAATGTAACCTTCTAAACAAGGTGATGACGATTGTTTTCTGATAATCGAGTGTAGCATTGAGGTACAAACAATTTTAAATATTATAGCTCATTTCAGAAAGTAGTTTCTCATAATTTTCCTGTTTTGATTATGTGAGAGGTGCAAACAGATTTATACATACCCTATCTGAAGTAGCGAAAAATCATGATAACACTAGCGAATTATATTTGTCCAGTTTGCTATTTTTAAATGTCATGTGTACATATTAAACATAGTTTTCCAGGTAGTAATAAAGGTAAACGTAATCGCATTCGAGTGGATCTTGGTAACAATCTATTCTTAAGTTATATCTTAGGGATGCATTATTTAGATACTTGAAACTTTATTCTGCAACCTTAGAAAAAACCCCTTTGTTGTGCAGACTTGGAGCGCAACAGTAGACTTTGTTCTTGGACGGATAGAGGCAAAGGCTCATGTCGATGAAGAAATATGTAGCAGCAGAAAAGAATGTTGGCAAAACACTTATTAACAGGAGCGGAGATTGTTGGTTTTATCTTAGGCTTTATTTACATATATTTTGTTTGGCGACTTTTGTCAACAATTAAGTCATTCATCACATCCATTTGAACATACATAACACAGGTAACCAAAACCGCCGCCCGCCAAACATCCTGCGGCGGAGCGCGGGCAGCGTTTACTTACAATATGTACACCAGACATGTATTTTATACGTAGTATTTCATAATTAAGACTTATTAAAAAATATATATACGAAAATACAAATCCAATTAATCCTAATCACAAATAAATACAAACCGAATCATTAACAATAAGGCTACCACCTTTTAGAGTACTAAAATTTGTTATATGCCTCTTATTGGTAAATTTGATTTAGCGTCAGGTAATTAACTTGAAACGGCACACTTTACATAAACTTCAAACTTTTGTTGGAGCATCAGGTGTCATGGCTAAAAAAGTCATGTCATTTGGGCCCCATACAGTGCCACATCACTGTCACATCATTTCAACACAACATTTCAAAATACCCTCTCACTCATAACATACCTTAACTCAAACCATTTGGGTCTCACTTGCCCACAAAATACACACTTAAACACAAATTAAAAATTAAAAAGAAAAAAGAAAAAGGACACAAGATTTTGTCATCACCTGTGTTGGTTATGTGGCTAAATGGAATTGACAAGTGAATTGGCGAGTGGTTGTGGTGTCATGGCTACAAAGTGGCGAATGCCACATATGAATACAAATCACCACACCTTTTGCTCTTATGATAGTACTAAAAGATAATATTAAAATTATGTCATGTTAGCAATATGTTATTTACTAGGATTTTATTTGTCCAAATTTATTCAATATTACTTGATTATGTGAAATATAAAATTGGATATATTAAAAAGTGAATACTCATACTACAATGTATATTTTGATTATTTTTGATAAATTAAAGAATTAAAAATAAATTGTGGAATAACTAACTCAACTTCACTTAAAGAGTTTAACTTAATAAAGATACAAATCAAAAATATCAAAACAAATCAATTTTATAGTTAATCTTAATAAAAGTATACCAAAACTATTAAAAGAAATTGTTGAGTAAACTTTTTTCTTTTATACCGTTGTTAGAAGAAATTGTAGTAATACATTCGATTTTTTTACTATAATGCCATCTGACTTATTTTGAGCAGTTAACTTGTCATGTGAGTGATCCTACATCTACATGCTATGATTATATGGTTCTTACTTTCTCTTTCCATAAAGTAGATCTCCTTCCTCATCCTCAAAAATTTTCAGTAAAACTTCATGTCTACTCTTTCACCAAAAAAATTTACCTCACTGTAAATGAATTTAAGATTTGATGCTTTGGGTCGTCGCCCACCTCGCCCGGTATACGGGCCGACCCTGGTCAAAGCTTAATACTAAAGGCCCATTATCAACAATTGATAAGGCCCAAATCACGACCCTAGGTCGTACGAAGCCTAAGAGAAATTCTCAGGTCGTGTACCATATACGCATGGGACCAATGTCTTTCAACTGTCACTAGCGGTTAAGATGTACTATCTAACTAACCAACTAGGTTAGCTCAGTTGGCCACCAAAATTCCTTAAGGGCTTGGGGAGGGGATGTTTGGCTAGGGGAGGTCTCGAGTTCGAGTCTCACCCGAGACTTTTACCCCTTCAGGCATAATAGGAGAAAGTACAGGCGGGTTTAGGGTATAGCATACTGCCCAATTGGATGTCACTACTGGACCTAAACCACTAACAACTAACAAGCCGTTATAAAAAAAAGATGTACTGTCTGACTAAAGATAGGGGAATTGGGCAAGCCATATATAAACCGTACTTGGCCAATAAGGGAACACCACGTGTCTTCCTTGTCTGATCATCATATGATCAACGTGTGGCCTCCCCATAACCATTGATCATTGATGTTGTCGTTGTAAACGCAACATGTTTTATAACTCCCTAGGCAGAGTACCTAATCGTTGCAGAGTAGTATAGCAAGAACTCGGGGGGTTGTTATCATTCTTTAGAGAAATAGCGTGTGAAGGGTCGAACGAAACCTAACTAAGATCTAAGAGGTTGAGAGAAGATTATTTTTGTATTTTTTATGTTTTTATGAAAGCAGGTAAAGTTCAGGTTTTAGAGGTGGGTTTTGATTTAAACTAAATAAACTAATAATTAAACTAAACTTATTTGATGGAAACTTGATAGGTAAACAACGTATTTACTTAATCATGCATTACTCCTTAGTTTGCTTCTCCTAATCCTATTGCTTTGTCACACTTGTGATGATCTGTGTAAGTATTTCCTAGGTCATGAACAGATTACACGAATTCACCGTCTATGTAATATTTCGTTAAGGCAGCGCACATGCAAGGTAGTATGAAGACTATTACAAGGTCCCTAAGAGTACATTACATGCGTTAAAACACTTAAGAGAGATCAATCATATTAGGGGTAAGGTAGTATGAAGACTGTTACCGATGATATCCTTTCTACACACTTACGTTTCCCTAGACGTCTATGCTAATGTAATATTTTATAGCCAGATTTTTAGAGCCTAACGCGCACATCCATCACAAGAAGCAATATTACAAGGATCTACAAACTGAGTTTCATGCAATCATAAGTAAATACTAAAAGATCTAGCTATCATGTTAAGAAGAAGCGAAGAACAAGAATCAATCAAACAACACGTAGACATATTGAATGATTAAAAGATAGAAGACTTCACTTGATAAAAACATGTGTTTAAGGCTGATACAAGAGGGTTTTTAAGCCCTAAAAATAGCCTAAAAGCTGCTACACTCGAACTGTAATGTTTAGGGTTCGTCTCCCAAAAGTTGCACACTTAAAACCCTAAAACGAGTTTGTATATATAGGAAAAAGGGGGCGACGACATCGCTTTATAATCCTGACACCGTCACCCTGCCGAATCTACTAGGGCTTCACTATGTCGGTTAAGTTTTGACTTCGTCTTGATTTCTCTGACGCTGTCTCTTGTAAACCTTGACACCATCACAAAGGATTGTGATGCCGTCTCCACGCAGTGTGCGCCTATTCTTCATCAGATTTGGTGTAGAGTTGTAATCTCGTCCGTTTCTTCTCCAAATGAGCCCAAGTCACGTGTATTTCCTCCAAAAGCTTTCCAAATGCTAAAAACACAAAAAGAAACGATTAAGCACATATTTTAGCGATGTTTGCATGATTTATGGGGTTAAATGACCCCGAAAAAGTGTATAAAATGACACCTCATTAAATACCCCTACACTTGAGATTTGCTTGTCCTCAAGCAAATGAGCTTTTCTACATAGACAATAGCATTATCGGGGGCATTTAACTTACTTTTCAAAGATAGTTTATAACACAACCTACTAGACCTTGTAATTAAAAGCCCGAAAGTTATACACTAGCACCTCACAATAAGTGTTTGGATTCTCTCTTTCTCTCGGGTGTATAATGAATTATAACAATATGAGAAACGGAAAATAACACACATTACCTGTCAAAGCATATAAATTACCATAAGCTTGATAAATGATCAAACCTCCACCGCTATGGCGTAAGCACCTAGGAATTACTATCAAAAAAGTCTTTAAGGGTTGTGAGGTGTAGGTGTAAGATAATAATAACGGAAACGGATGAGATATATTTCGGGGTGACTTTTTGGGTGAATTTGGGGGTGAAGTGGTGAGTTAATCATCTATAGGAGTACATGTTGGATGGGTTGCTAAGCCAATGACTCGACCACAATGGTCAAAGAAATACAATACTCTATATCAAACTCTTTCTTTTTCTTTTCTTGACTCTATGATAAGCATAAACTTGTATATTTTTTCTTTTCTTTTTCATATATATATTTTTGATTTTTGATTTTTGTTTTCTTTTTTTTTCGTACACTTTTGCCCTGCCATTTGCTTAAACATAATAATACATGACTTGGGGTTTATAGATACACCCCTACACTTGAGTTTTTAATACTTAATGACATAAACTAAACTAATGACTCGAATTGAGATGGATCAAAATAACATGGAGACTATCAAACAAATATGGGGGTAATGATTTAACTTTTCTTCCCCATTCTTCGGCAAAATAAATACTACCATGAGTCCCAATCGTCCCAAAATTGTATATACAAGGATAACAACTTAACAACCATGTACTCAAATAATTAACTAGGGTTAAAACAATAATGTACTAAAAACGAGTACATACAAGGAAGGCTAAGGCGATTTGGGTGTAACAATTGGTTAAGGGTTTAAAAAATGCTCTTCGTTAATAATCCAGAATACATCAAAAAATTATGAAAACCGCGAAAAGGATAGGCTCAGAGCGGTGTACTAGGGGTATCTTGCACTAAAAATGAGTGCATAGCAAGGGTGTGGGGATAGTTATATGATCGAGAAGACCATAATAACAATTACAGGTTTAAAACAGAGTTTATCCTAGTGTCTCTTATCATTTAGCAAATCCTAATCACACGAATGCGATCTCACTTGCGGTCTTGGGATGAATCATTAAACAAGTTCTAAAATTTAATATACTACCGTTACAGTCTCATATAATTTTAAACCAATACCAATGCTTCAAAAAAGGTGACAAAACCACATATGCACGAACAAATCCATGGACGCGACATATATGATTGCTCATTCCTTAACTCGAGAAAGCTAAAGGTAAAATTATCTTAGGTATCAAAGATGGGTACTTGAATTTCTAAAGATCTTGGGGCAAACTTCACATCAAAATTCATCATAGTTCAAGTTAGTTTCATAAAACCTCAATTAAACATAAACCCTCAAAAAGACACAGCCAAGAACATAATCTTACCTTGAAGATGACATGATTACCACAACTTGATTACTTCTATGATTCTTATAAAACTCCACTAGTCCCTTTCTTGATTACCAATTAAGCTTAACACATGATTTGACAACCCTTAGAAAAATTATTGACTAGTGAACGTGCTATGATGATTTCTCCATCCTAGAAATCCCTGGAGAACCACGTATGGGACAACACAATAACACATGTGTTTCTCTTGTTAAATTCCTAGACACTAAATTTACAAGCCCATAAGGTCTTAAGTAAATGTTTTGCATTTTAACGGTCGTTAGTCCCTATCGTTAAATCCTTTGCACTGCTAATCCTTTTTGTTAACTATTTAGCAAAGTCCTTATTTCTATAAAAAAAACTAACATAAAGACTTTTTTAATTCTCTAATAGCATTATGAAAGTCTATAATTAAAACTTATAAAAATTGGGGTGTTACATATCCATTGTTCGGAATCAAGTCACAAAGAAGGCGATGATGATTTTTTAGTTACATAGACTTGTTGATTGGCATGGAAAAATCGAATGATGGTAAAGCTTGATTTTTTTTACTGCTTTGCGACTTTCGTAATTACAACTATTGTAGTCTAATAAATCTAAGCTTTCACAAAATAACAATTCTTTTCTTTAAATGCATAATTTTAATTGATATAGTATTTGAAGTAAAGAAATATATTTTAGAGTATATATAACTTACCTATTAAGTGCAAAATGAAGACGTCTTCTACATTTTTCAGACTAAAAATATTTAGTCAAACCAAATATATCTTGTAAATATTTCGAAACACGCCTTCTACCCGAATTTAACTCCGTAACTTCTATAAACATATGAATTTGCTACGTTTTACAATGTTTGTAATATGTTTTTTGATTGTGATTGGTTTGAGTTGTAAATTATACTGATATATATACATGAATTATTTAAAACTAGTTAAATATAAATCAAATCAGATAGTTAATATATTTCTCACTTGTCATATATGATGTTTATTATAAATAAAACTAAATAATAGTAATAATACATTTAAAGTAAAAATCATGAAAAAATGTACATAAGTTGACAACACCATCACAATTAGAAACATAACAAAATTCTATAAAAAGTTGTTAACAAGTGAATGACTTGACAACATGACAACTCCATAAAAAGTTGCAGACAATGACTTAACAACATGACAAAACTCTATAAAAAGTTGTTGACAAGTGAATGACTTGACATCATGACAACTCCATAAAAAGTTAAGAAGTGAATGTTGGGTCAAATGGTGTGCAAACCATGACACCCAAAAGAAATTGTTGAGTAAACCTTTTTGTTCCATACCGTTGTTAGAAGAAATTGTAGTAATACATTCGACTTTTTACGACAATGCCTTTGAGTTATTTTGAGTAGTTAACTTGTCACGTGAGCCACCCTACATCTACATGTTAAGATTATATGGTTCTTACTTTCTCTTTTCATATAGCAGTAATCTCCTTTCTCACCCTCAAAAATTTCTAACAAAATTTCATGTTTACTGGTATGTGCTTAATTACACATATCTTTTACCTAATAAAACGAGCCTAAATGACCAAAAACGGACATAAAATGCCAAATATATGTGTGTTTTGCTTTGTATATTGTGCAGGTAACGGATATTCACTAAAGGACAAAAACGAAGCCAAAACCGACAAAACCAAGCACGGGAATAGATAAAGCGTGAAAAGTCAAAGTCGAAGTCAAAACCAAAGTCAAAAAGTCAAAGTCAAAGACGTGTGCATCTTAAATGGACCAACCCGTACCCCATTTAATGGGTCGGGTCAGCCCATAAAGCTTTATCTAAAAGCCTTATAGTTTAAAAAGCCCAAAAATCCATTTAATCAAATCCGGCCCAAAACAAGATCAAAAGCCCATTAGCCTTAACCATACACCCTTAAACCTGTTACACCGTTAGTCCTTGGGAACTAACACTGTTAGTCCTTAGGATTTACACATTTAGCCCCTACAACCTTACAACCCTAACACCTTTAATCCCTTTCCCCTAACCCCGTTACCAAAATTAAACAGTACCAAATCCTTTTCCCACCATCACACTATTCATCTCCCCTGACAAATCGTACCCTGCAACTAACAAACAAACACTTTTAACCTCTTCCCCACAATCAAACAAACCCCTTAACCTATTCTCCCAACCAAACGACAAATCCACCTTGGCAATCCTATGGTGATTCATTGGTTAAATCAAGTCAAGGGCTTAGATTGGGTTCAAAGAAACACAACAAGAAGATGGATGGCTAAGATGATGGTTTCGAGCTCACTCACAGAAAAAACACACCCTGCACTTTAGTTGTTACATAAATAGATTAGGTTTTCATTGTAAAAAAATGTAATCTAGTTGTAGGAGTAGTGTAGGTTTATGCTTATTTTATTTTACTTTAAATTGTATTTTTAATTTCAAGCTTTGTAACTTTTTAATATTAATGAAAATTTTAGTTTTGAGTAAAGTTTAATCTGTTTTATCCTAATGCAACTTAGCTTTAATCTGTTTTCAAGTCATTTAAATAAGCTAAATAAGTTCTTACATTCCTGTGTTTCATTGATAAGCTTTCTCAAAAGCTTATCTAAGATTTTAATGTTTCATTATCACTCTCAAATAATACCACAGCTTATTGGATGATAAGCCAGAAAAGGATGGGCTTATATGACCATACCAGCTTATCTATGATAAGTTGGAGCTTGTTGATAAGCTCTTATGAGCATGTTTGCCCTGTTTTAAGCAGGGGCTTTTGTAAGTTTTTCATTTTTATAATTTTAGCTTATTTATTGTTCATCTACTTATTTATACTTATTATTTGCTTATTCTGACTTATTAATGCTTAATGATGTTTATTGATGCTTATTATTGCTTAGTTGGTCAGTAGATTTCATTTGATTGTATTTTCACCAAAACTGTCCAAAATCCAAAAAATAGCTTATATAGTATAGCTTATAAGTTAATCCTTAGGTTCCTTAGAATTTGCCTAATAGTCATTTATTTGCTTAGTGCTTTATCTGTTTTCCAAAATCCAGGGTTTATTTAGGTTTATTCAAGCTTAAAATGGAATTTTAGATTTTAAAGGAGTGTTTGGATTAAGCATTTTAGCTTAGCAAAATCAAGTTAGGCTGCTTTTAGTTTTCAAAATCAGTTTTAATTAGCTTAAATGATAGTTTGAATAAGCTCAAATTAGGTAATATTGAGTTTCCAAGTTTATTTTATCATAAGTATAAGTCTGTTAGTCCATAGGGGTGTCAAACTGCTTATTTGATTAAAGTCTTAATTTCCTACTTGAGTTGTGGTTCTTTATGATCTAAATCAGTTCATTTAACTCCATTATGCATCTGTTTTGAAGTCTTACATTTTGGAAAAACCTGTTTTAGTCATTTGATCAAAAGCAGTCAAGTAATAATAGTTAATTTTTGTTTAAGAGTCCTTATTTGCAGATTAGATTATGGTTAGATTCTAGGTTTACTTTGGTCAAATTCTATTTAATTTAGCTTATTATAGTTTTAAGTTCATATGTTTTAAGTTTTTAAGTTGTCCAAGTCTTATTGAGTCTTAAAAGTTGGTCTGCAAGTATAATTTTCCAAAACCAAGAGTCAGTACATACTGATTTTAATTAGTATCTACTGACCCTTTTCAATAGCATTTTTCTAGCTTATTCCTTAATATAGTTTGCTTAGTTTTTGCTTATTTGTGTCATTAGCTTATATGTCTTAATCTATTTTTAGTTTTTAGATTATTTCTAGTTCTAAATTTGTCCTAAAGCCTAGCTTAAAGTAGTGGTTATTGTCCTTTCATTCCCATTTGAGTCTGCTGTGTCCATGATTTTAATTGCTTTCCAGCTTATTTATTTGCTTATTTCTTAGTCCTTTGTGCTTATTTAGTCTAGCTTTAGGTTTGTTTTCAGCTTATTAGCTTCCTTTGAGCTTATTGAGTCACTAACAGTCCAAAAAGGTTTAGTTATTTGTCTTAGTTATAATAAGCACACTGTCACTTTATTTAGCTTATTTCTGGCTTATCCATTAAGTTTTGTCAAAAAGTTCAATTATTAAAAGTACTTATTTTTATGTTAAAAAGCTTTTTCAAAAAGAAAATTTTCAAAAATAAAAACATTTAGGAGTATAGAGAGGCCCCAGATTCGAACCCGGGACCTCAACCTTAACTCCCAAATGTTTTAACACACACCTCCACTACCAACTGCCCTTGGGACTTTTTCATTCACACTTTGTTTTATTTAATACTTAACCTTTCATTTCCAGTTTTAGCTTATTGTGCTTATTTGTCTTTTTAACAGCTTATTCGTTTAGCCAACTTTCTAGTTTTTATTTTTTTAGATTCTGCATAGTTCAAAGTATTTTTAGTGAATTTTTTAGTTTTTTATATATTAGTGTAATATTTTTAATAATATTTGCCAACTTTCTCTCTATTACCCTTTTTGACCCCTCTTACATAAGCTTATCAACATATTTCTGACCTTCTATTCATCTAACTTATTCAATATAAGCTGATTGGGGCTAATTTATTTTTCATTAAGATTTATAATTGATCGATTATAATTGTGCAAAGTACTTTTCCTGAATTTTTCAGAATGTTCCAAATTAGTTTAGTATTTTTAATTAATTTTTTAGATTAAATTAGTTTTTAATTCATAATAAATAAAATAAAAGTCAAAAAATATAATTCGTTTTTTTTTTTAAATTTTCTTTTATCATTTAGGACATTTTAAAATTAAATATGCATTTGTAGGGTTAAAATTTGGAGATTTAGGTTTTTAAAGCTCGGGTTTTGATCCCGTTATCGTTTTTCGTGTTTTTAACTTTAATTGCTTTCGTTTTAGGCTTGCTTTTACTTGTTTTTGCATATTATATGTAGAAATAGAATCCAAAAAATCATTGAATCATTCAAACTCGCGATCACAAACTTAAACTCGATTCTCAATTCACGCCTCGTCGAGAAACGACTCGGGAAGGTTTTTTTTATTTACTTTGGTTAAAAGTAATCTTTTAAAAGCCTTACGAAATATTTACTCTCTCTTATTAATTGTTATTTTGATTTTAATTATTTATATATATGTATATTAAGTTATATGTATAAGTATAATTGAATTTTAAAGATCAATAGCCCTTACACATGCCAACTTTGGCTTGATTTCAATTCTAGTCCTTGTCATTTGGGCTATATAATCCATAATGTCACCACATTTATCGTTTCTAACAATCTTCCCCCAATGTGGCGGCATATAGAATTACTTACAATGTAACTTACAAGTACAAATACAAATGCTCTAGCTTGAATATTTCCATTACTTGCAGACGATACAATGTAATTTGTATAAACTGGGTTAGCTTCCCCCCAGTTCATACTGCATGTCTTCACACAGCTTTCTTCATCTACCTCTTTTTGTCAAAGTTTCTGAATCAGCTTCCCCCCAAACCAACATCCGAATTGTAAGAATATTCTGAAACTGTGATGTAGCTTCATAGAAGAAGAAGTAGAACTAGAAGTAGAGGTAGAAGTAGAAGTAGAGCAGTAGATGAGAATTAGAGAAGTAGAAGAAACAGAAGAAGAAGCCAACCACATCAAAAACTACTTCTGTTTTGATGAATATCCGTTTAGGGGAACATGCAAGGAATCAACAACATCTTCTCACGTATGCACATACTTCACACACTAACCATCCAGAGGTTGAAAGCATACAATCCATCTCCATAAGATAGAAGCGGGCTTGAAGATAAGAAAGAAAGAAATGAAGGTGAGAAAAGTACACATTTCTTCCCCCTGATTAATGAAATCTATCGAATACTTCTTTTTCTTCCCCCTGATTGCATTCGATGACCATCGAAAACATCATAAACGGTGTAAGCCCAGATATTCAATAGAACAACCATGTGTGAAGTAGAATAAATTCGGTTAAGCATGAGAATCAACTACCGATAAAGAACCTCTATTTGTCTCTTCTCTGACTAATTCAATTCCAACCTCGCATTCTGGCGACTCTTTGTAATGACCACTGATGGAGAAAATCCAATATGACAAACCCGATACTGAAGCAACATCCCCTAGAGTTGTGACTTAAGCTTGTACTATCTAATGGAAGAAGAATCTCTTGGAATATCCTCAACTACGTGAGACACTGAGTACTACAATGTAACTCCTTAAAGTGATAACTACTTTGTGGGTAAAGAGAGAAAGAATCACAAAAGTAACTAGATATCCAAGTCTTCGCCACAATCCATATATGCCCGAACAAGTCATCTTCGTTGAAGAGGTAGAAAGAACCGAAGACGAAATAAGTACACTTCCCCGTGAAATACTACTACAATCCCAAATAAGTAACAAAGAATCAACCCCGTAGTCATTTGCGGTTAAATCCTGAGACTAGCCTTTTTAACGTTTTTCGTGAATCTTAGATAAGGATCGTTATAAGCAAAACGTGATGTTTTATATTATTTTTTTGGTTTTAGCCATATTAGTCCAACCTGATCATTAAATTTTGCAATCCAATCCATAGTTTCCAGCCCATTGTTAATAGAAAATTTGGATATTAGCCCATGACTTAGTCTCATTTTTGGTTCAAAATAAATGATACCAGCCCATATCCATTTCCAGCCTTAAAAAATTTGATCCAAGCCCAATCAACATAACCCGGCCCAAGCATGAGGATATAACAGTATTCAAGTTACTCAAACCCTAACTCATTCCACATACAATATACGCAGTCACAATACCAAGCTTATCTCTCCTTATATCCTCAACAGATAAAACTACAGGCCTCCCACAACATAATATCTTGTCTGCCTTATTACTCCAAAACGAAACAACAAATCCAATCTCCCAACACATATGTAAACACATCATATCATTCACCACTCAGCATCTTAAACATAAATCAAACGAACTTTTCATTTATTTGACACATGCCCACAAGAGATGATCCAAGAGTATTGGCTTCAAGATCTTGTTATCAACCAAGGTCTCAGGTAGGTATCTTTTTTATTTGAGTCCAAGATCAATGATGAAGTGTATTTTCATGTTTTGATCTTGTAAAAGACATAACTTTGTCGTTTTTAACACGAAAATATTAACTGAGATCTTGTTGTTGTTTTTCGTTGTGGTTCGAGTCGTGGTAGTATGAAGGAGATGGGTTGTAATTTGATGTTGAGGAGGATGTGAAGAGATTAGTATATGTGGATTTGTTGTTGTTGATGTTTTATGGTTTCGAGGTTTTTGTTGTCGATGGGTTGACTTGGTAAGTACTGGGTTAAACCAACTGAGTTGACTCAGTTAATAGCATAAGAATAGTATTAGTTCTTCTCTTCTTTTCTCGATTTTCTTTCATCTTCCGAAACCGAAACCTCAATTACGAAACCCACTTACGAAACCAAAATATGAAACCTCTTCTACATTCCGTTTCCGAAATTTGTTAAAGATACGTATCAAACAAATAACTCTCAATAATATATATATATATATATACATAAGCAAAGTATCATACTAATTATTCTTAGGAAAGAATAATAAGCAATCAACACGGGTATCGTTCTTCTCGGTGAGAGGTGAATGGAAATTCACGTTCATGTCAAAAATCGAGCTTGATTATCATTAAAGATTTGATTTTGGATTCTAAAACTAATAACGCAAAGGGAAAGCATATAAAGGCACGCTAAACTAGAAATTAAAGCAATTTAAAAACCTAACGACATTTAGATAAATTAAAATCTAATTAACAACTAAATTAAACCAACTAATTAACTAAAAACGACAAATTAAAAACTCTAAAAACTCAAAATGCATTAAAATATTTTTCAAAACACATATATTTTTTTTAACTATTTGAAACTATTTTTTTAACTAAATAATACTAAAAATTAAAAATTTAAAATGTTAAACTTAATTCTAAAATTTTAAGAAAATTCCTAAAAACACTTTAAGCTAAAGATGAGGTTTTCAAAGAAAAGTAACTCAAAAAGCTAAAACAGATAAGCTGTGAAAAATCGAATAAGCTCAATAAGTTAAAACTGAAAGTGTGCATAAGTAATTAATAGCACAAGGGACTAACAGAAAAGTCCCAAGGGTGCATTGGTAAGACTTGTGTGTTGTGTGAGGGAGGTCACAGGTTCGAGTCATGTGACTGTCCCTTTTTTAGAAAACATTTTTTTATTATTTTTTTGAAAAAGCTATAAAATAAGCAAAAGTGAGCAACTTTAATAAATGAAATTTGTGACAAAACCTGATAATAAGATAGAAAAAAGCTCAATCAAAATGACAGATTATGGCAAACTGAAAGTTTGGGCTTTTAAAGTAATTTATGAAACTCAGCTTATGCTGAATTATTTTTAAAGCAAAATAAGAAACCAAAAGCTAATGCAGCAACTGAAAAAGCTTAAAACAAATGGAGATTAACATTCAAAGAACTCCAATAAGAAGAAATTAAGAAAAATGATTAAGAGAATAAGCTAGAAAAGTGGACTGAAAAAGGCAGAACTCAAAACTTGTTTTTTTTTGTTTTTTCAGATATGACCATGCAAGTTTTAAGGCAAAATCCTAAGCTCAAATCTAATCCTAAAACCTTAAAACCTAAAAACAGATAAAGCTTAACCTCTAAACAATTCAAATCAGTAATCCTAAACCATGATTCAACCTAAATTTAACCTCAAGTTTCTTTAGAAAATCTGACTTTTTAAGAAAATGAACTTAGCAGTATTAACCAGGATTTTGCCAAAACACCTAAAAGCAATTCAAAATAGTTCTAACCTATAACACGAATGCAGTAAAACTAGGTTTGACACCAAAAACTACAACATCTAATGCATTCTATCTAAATTTACCAAAGCAGATTCTTATGACCTTTTTGAAATAGCGAACTTGAAATTTTGAATAACCAAAACCTTAAAACTTATCAAATCTCATTTAAAAAACATTAAAACTCCTAAAAATACTGATTTAAGACTAAGTGAACATGAAGAAAAGGTAAATGTACAATCAAACAGTAGAAACTTAGGTTTCCGTTGCTTGACCCAAACACCCCTTTATATTTATAAAATCCACATTTAAGCTAAAACAGTTCATGATTTGTTATAAACTAAATGAAATAAGCTATTTAAAGACAGAATAAGCAAATATAAATCAGAATAAGCAGATAATAAGCAAAACAGAAATTAAGCTAAAAAGTGAAAAATGAAACATACCTTTGTCCTTTGCTATAAACAAGGATTTAAATGCTCTTAGAGCTTATCTACAAGCTCCAGCTCATTTTCATAAGCTGGTATAAGTCCAATAAGACCGTCCATGTTTGGCTTATCATCCGTAATAAAGCATTCCATTAAGGATAGGTATTTAAGGTGACTTTTAATGAAACAGTGCTATATAAACTGATTTAGTGAAAGCTTTAAAGAGTAAAAGAGCTTATGTAATTTCTAAAAACATTGATTAAAGCTTAATTTGCTATAAAAGTAAATGACAGAATTGTAAAAACAGGATTTAAGGTAAACTCTGAATATTATTAAGAACTTGGAAAGATTACATTGCTTTAAAAAGGAAGGTACATTGAAATTAAAGATAAAAGCTAAAGAAATAAGCTACCCTAATCTACTCCTAATCTAATCTACTCTAGATATAGAACCTTGTGTGACTAAGCCTCCTTTTATAGTGAAGATGAGAAGGTTCTAGGCTTGAGGAGCATCCCATATGCTTCAATATCGTCTCTTGATTCCAAATCCATCATCATAGCCCTTGGATCCTCTCCACGTCTTTGTAGTCAATAGGAGTGCTTGGGATTGCCAACATGTCAAAGTAATGATGTCAGAGGTGTCAGGCTTGGTCTTTTAGAAGGATTCAAGCGTGTGGAGTGGTGGAGTTTTAACTCTGTTACTCGTTGCAGGGTTAATGTGAAAGAGAAAGTCTACAGTAACAAAGGCGGGTGTTTATTGTTTTAACTTGGACCAGACTTTGGGGTGTTGGGATTTTGCCATATTTCTTAGGCCTGGACTAAATATAAGATGGATTAGACTTAGATTAATAGTTTAGGTACATTAAAAGGGCTAGTGGTTTATATAATTGAAGTTAAAATAGGCTGACCCCGCCCAATAAAATAGGTACGGGTTGGCCCATTAAAAATGAATATGCCTTCAGCTTCGTTTTCTCGCGCTCTCTTCATTTCTGTGCTCGGTTTTGTTCGCTTTGCCTTTGTTTTTGTCCTTTAATTGAATATCCATTACCTGCAAGACATAATTAACAATACAAATGAAATTTTTAGGTCGTTTTCGTTCATTATTGGTCTTTTTAGCTTAATATTAAGAAATAAATGATATGTGTTTAAGCACATATCAGAAACCATGTTACCGTAACTGTTTCCAAAACCACGTTATGAAATCTGTTAAGATACTATTTCTGAAACCAACCATACGCAAGTTTACCAAAGCCGTTACCAAAACCGAAACCTCTTACAAAACATTACTTTCGGTAACTGTTTTTATTGCAATCTATATTTCTGAAACCGCGTGGTTCTCCGAAATCGTGTTTCTGTAACTGATATTGTTGTAACTTTTCTTAATCATTCATTTATGAAGCCGTGTGAAAATGCTTTTCGTCACGATGAATGTAGAAAAAGCATTTTGACAGTTAACACTTGATGAATAGTTACGTAAGTGTTGGGAATTAAACTCATACACTTAGTACTGTCAAGCCAAAGACTTAGTACTGCTCAAGATTACAACTGCCAGTACTAACTAGTTAGTACTGCAAAAGTTAGTACTGTCAGTATTAACTTAACACTGCTGAAGGAGTTAAGACTGCTGCATGAATATTTAAGACTGCTTAAGAGATAAAGACGTGTGAAGAGACATGTATTGACTTATTCTGTGTATATTCTATTTAGTTAGAAAGATATACCTATAAGATTAGAATTATAAAAGATTTGTAGTTATCTTGTAAAGGACTCCTTGGTGTATAAAAGGAGATCCTAGGTTATGATGTTATAGGCAATTTCATAGAGTTGCATGCACAATAGTAATAGCGTAAACCCTAGTACTAGACAGAGTACTCGTATTATTGATCTTAATAATATTGAAGCTTTTTATTACATCTTTGTTCAATCATATTTACTGTTACATTCATAGTTCTTCTAAGTATTAAAGAGTAGATTCCACATACTCTTTAATATACACACAAAGTTTCTACCAAAGTTGTTTTGGATTTATCCAAGGTAACTTAACTTTTACAAGCTAAAGAATTAATCATAGATTGGGATCAACAAGTGGTATCAGAGCTTGTGTTCTGAAACTTTGATCTAGAAGAAACTAACAAGAAGATCTCTTTACTCACAAGGAAGAGATGGATCTAGAAACTGACCAAACCAATACTACTGCAAAGTTGCCCCTTCTCAAACAGGGTGAATATGATATGTGGAAGCTAAGAATTAAACAATACTTTTAAATACAAGACTATTCTCTATGGGATGTCAGAGAGAATGGAAACTCATTCAAACCAGCAGCTCAAACAACAACAAATGCTGAAGGTTCCTCAACTACATTAATACCAGGTCCTGTAATTGCTGATGAAAAGACTCAAAAGAAGAATGGTGTGATGGCAAGAAGTATGTTACTAATGGCACATCCAAATGAACAGCTACTGACATTTAATCAGTACAAGGATGCCAAGATTTTGTTTGCTGCTATACAAACAAGATTTTGTGGTAATGATGCCACAAAGAAGACTCAGAAGACTCTTTTGAAACAAATGTATGAGAACTTTAGTGCTCCAAGCACATAGTCTCTTGATTCTACTTTTAACAGGCTTCAGAAGATTATAAGTTAGTTGGCTATCCTTGGTGAAAATATTTCACAAGAAGTCGTAAGTTAAATTTTTAAGACGTTCTGCCTCTGAGTTAATACTCATGTTGTGGTCTAGAGGAATAAACCCGATCTAGACACAATGAGCTTTGATGATCTCTACAACAATTTCAAGATTATTGAACAAGAGGTTAAAGGAACTGCAAGCTCAAGCTCAAGTTCTCAGAACTTGGCTTTTATGTCATCTACTAGCAGTACTAATAAAGTTAATACTGCTTATAGAGTTAGTACTGATAACACTCAAGTTAGCCCTGATAGCACTAAAGTTAACACTGCTAGTACTTAAGTTAGTACTGCTAACTTGAGTGATGCTACTGTTTATGCATTTTTAGCCAATCAACCAAACGGGTCTTAACTTGTACATAAGGACCTTGAACAGATCCATGAAGATAACTTAGAAGAGATGGATTTGAAGTGGCAGTTAGCACTGCTAAGCATGAGGACAAGAAGGTTTTTCTAGAAAAATGGTAGAAAGATCACTATCAATGGGAGTGATACAGCTGAATATTACAAGACCAATGTAGAATGTTTTAACTGTCATAAGATAGGACATTTTGCAAGGGAATGCAGAGGATCTAGGAGTCAAGATAACAGGAGCAGGAATCAAGACAACTCTAGAAGGACTATAAATGTAGAAGAAACTTTTTCCAAAGGTATGTTGACTATTGATGAAGCTGGTTTTGACTAGAGCTATATGGCAGATGATGAAGTCCCTACAAACATGGCTCTTATGGCTTTCTCAGACTCTGAGGTACATAATGATAAAACTTGTTCAAAAACCTGTCTAAAAAGCTTTGAAACTCTTAAAACTCAACTTGATGATTTAAGAATAGAGTTTAACAAATCTGAGTTCAATCTAGCTACTTATAAAAGAGGGTTAACATCTGTAGAAGAACAACTTGTCTTTTATAAAAAGAATGAGGTTCTATTTTGTGAGCAACTTGCTGTTCTATAAAGAAATATCTCATATAAAGACTTAGAAATGAGTGTACTTAAAAGTGAGTTAGAAAAGCTTAAGCAAGAAA
Source organism: Tanacetum coccineum (assembly GCA_026074375.1). NCBI lineage: Eukaryota > Viridiplantae > Streptophyta > Magnoliopsida > Asterales > Asteraceae > Tanacetum > Tanacetum coccineum. The sequence goes on from BQNB010017928.1 coordinate 53,946, forward strand.
AAGAAAGCAATCAACTTATTGAAAAATTTAATAATGCTTCTAAGAGTCTAGGCAAATTAATAGTGAGTCAGATACCTGATAAAAGTAGAAAGTGTTTAGGGTTTGTAATCTATAATGCTATTCCACCTCCTCCTACAAGATTATTTTCACCCCCAAACCTTGATTTGTCCAACTCTGGTTTAGAGGAGTTCCAACAGCCTGAGTTTGAAGGATATGGACCTAAGACTAGTAAGAGTGTTAGTGAAGATTCTTCTAATGAGGTTAGGGAATCTCCTGATGCCTCATTAATTAAGGAGTTGGTGTCAAATGATAAGTTAGAGAAGAAAACTATTTTCCTACTGTTGCTAAGATAAATTTTGTTAGACCTCAACAACAAGAAAAACCAGTTAGGAAACCAGTTAAATATGCTGAAATGTACAGGTCACAAACTCCTAGGGGAAATCAAAGAAACTAGAAAAATCAAAAGTCCCAACAACTAGGAAGTAACTTTGTGCTGTACAATAAAGCTTGTTTTGTCTGTGAAAGTTTTGATCATATGTAGGCTAACTGCAATTACCATCAAAGGGAAAGGATGGTATCTGGGAATAATTATACAAGGGTGAATTACAATTATTCTGCTAAAAAGGCTCACCCTAGTGCTCACAAAAACATAGTTCCAAGAGCAGTTTTAACGAAAAGTGGCCTAAGACCACTTAATACTGCTAGGCCTGTTAATACTGTTCATCCCAAAACAACAGTTTATAGTGCTATACCAATGTTATGTTTTTCTAAATTAGCACAATCAACTGTAAAGAGGTCCTATAAAATAAAAACAACATTAACTAACAAAAATTTTAGCTATAAAGTTAATACTGCTAAGTGAAGTTTTTATACTGCTAGGCCAAAAGAAGTTAATATTGCTAGGCCAAATACAACAGTAGTTAATGTTGTCAGGGAAAATCAGGTTAATGCTGTTAAGAGCTCAGCATGTTGGGTTTGGAGACCTACCAAACTTAACAGTGCATCAATTACTTTCAAAAGACATAATTATGTTGATGCACGAGGTAGATCCAAGTCAATGATGGCTTGGGTCCCTAAAGGAAACTAATTTCCTTATCTTTATGTGCAGGGTCATCCATAAAAAGAAGATTAAGGCTATGTTGACAGTGGATGCTCAAGGCACATGACAGGCAATATGTCCTATCTCTCAGATTTCAAAGAATTTGATAGAGGATATGTTACATTTGGGGAAGGAGCCAAAAGAGGAAGAATTACTGGTACAAAAGAAAGTATTGGTGCAGGTCATTCTATTGAGGAGACATGGTCTAGCAAAGACTACATTTTGATGCCATTATGGAAAGATGGTTCACCATTTGATTCTTCTTCAAAGGATACTAGCAATGATGAACCACAACCTTCTAATGATGCTGGAAAGAAAGACGATGAAGGTGGAATTGATGATCAAGAAAGGACTAAAAAACAGTACTAAAGATGTTAATACTGTTGGGCCAAGTATTAATACTGCCAGTACAAATTTTAATACTAGTAGTCTAAATATTAATATTGTTAGTCCAACAGTTTCTACTGCTCCAATTGAATCCACATATGCTAATTTCTTTGGTGATGAATCAAAATTAGATTTGAGCAACATTTCTACCACATATCCAGTTCCTACTACTCCAAATACAAGAATCCATAAAGATCATTCACTTGATCATGTGCTTGGTGATGTGCAGTCTGGTGTACAAACAAGGAGAATGATAAATAAACAAGGATTTATTAGTGCTGTTTATGAAGGAAAAACTCATGAAGACCTTTATACTTGTCTATTTACCTATTTCCTATCTCAGGAAGAGCCCAAGAAGGTAATCCAAGCATTAAAATATCCAAGCTGGATAGAAGCTATGCAAGAAGAGCTTCTACAATTTAAATTACAACAAGTTTGGACATTGGTGGATTTACCTTATGGCAAGAGGGCCATTGGAACAAAATGGGTGTACAAAAACAAGAAAGAGGAGAGAGGTATTGTGATTAGAAACAAGGCAAGATTGGTTGCACAGTGTTACACTCATGAAGAAGGAATAGATTATGATGAGGTTTTTGCTCCACTTGCTAGGATTGAAGCAATTAGGCTGTTCTTAGCCCATGCCTCATTCAAAGATTTTGTTGTGTACCAGATGGATGTGAATAGTGCATTTCTGTATGGCAAAATTAAAGAAAAAGTTTATGTCTATCAACCTTTAGGATTTGAAGATCTAGAGTTTCCTGACAAAGTTTACAAGGTAGAAAAGGCATTATATGGTCTACATCAAGCTCCTAGAGCCTGGTATGAGACTCTATCTACCTATTTATTGGACAATGGATTTCAGAGAGGTCGGATTGATAAGACTTTATTTATTAAAAGAATCAAAGGTTATATTCTACTATTTCAAGTATATGTTGATGATATCATTTTGGATCTACTAAGAATGAGTTATGCACTAATTTTGAGAAGTTGATGCACAAGAAATTCCAGATGAGTTCTATAGGGGAACTCACTTTCTTCTTAGGACTTCAAGTAACACAAAAAGATGATGGGATTTTTATCAGTTAGGACAAGTATGTGGATGAAATCTTGAAGAAGTTTGGTTTTTCAACTGTGAAGACAGCAAGTACTCACATGGAGACTTCAAAGCCATTGCTTAAAGATACAAAAGCTGAAGATGTTGATGTTCACTTATATAGATGAATGATTGGATCATTGATGTATCTAACAGCTTCTAGGCCTGATATAATGTTTGCTGTATGTGCTTGTGCAAGATTTCAAGTCACACCTAAAGTTTTACATCTTCATGCTGTGAAGAGAATCTTTAGATACTTAAAAGGTCAACCTAAACTATAGTTTCCAACTCTACTACTGAAGCAGAGTATGTAGTTGCTGCTAGTTGATGTGGACAAGTACTCTGGATTTAAAATCAAATGCTAGATTATGGATACAACTTCATGAATACCAAGATTTTCATTGATAATGAAAGCACCATATTTATAGTTAAGAATCCAGTGTTTCACTCAAAGACTAAGTACATTGAGATTAGACATCACTTCATCAGGGATTCATATGAGAATAGATTAATTCAAGTGATCAAGATTCACACTGATCATAATGTTGCAGACCTACTCACAAAAGCACTTGATGTTAGTCGTTTTCAATTCTTGACTGCTAGCATTGGAATGCTTAATCTCTGAGGTGTTGTTTGATTATATTGATGATTGGAATGGGTTGGACATACTACTTGGATCAAACTGGGGTTTATTCTGGTAACTCAAGAGTTAGTGTTGTTGGCATGACTTAATGCTGCTAGGCGGGCCATTCGTTGAAGATAAAAGTATATCGAACCCATATGAAGTTTTACCGTGAGCAGATTGTATCCATTGAGCAAATATATTAATGAATTGAGAGATAAGAAAGCAACATACAAACAAGAGAACAAGTGAGTTAAAACGATTGAGCGAAGAAAAACAACACAAAGAGAAAAAGTGAGCTTAAAATAATTGAGAGAAAATAAAAACAGACAGAGAGAAAGTGTGAGCTCAAAAGAATAGAGAGATTTGTGAATAAAAGCAGACAGCGTGATTCTTTTGAGCAAATGATTATTTAAAGATATAGTAAGTTCAAAAACAAAAAGAGAGCTGTGAGAACTCAACATTAATGGATGGAAATGCCTTTTGGAAACGGATTGAGGTTAATAACTGGTACCTAAAAGTAGTACTGTTAGGCTAAATTAGTACTGGTAGGTACCATTAATACTGTTTCGGAGAAAACAGATTTCTTTGGCAATTTAAATATAGCCGTTTGGATACATTTTTGCAAATATTTGGCTTTATAGGGGTTATAATTTGATAAACGCTTGATCTTTTTTCATTATAGCTTTCTTCAAGATTAAGATCCTTTTATTCAGTCTGGTCCAATCAAAACTAGCGCTTTCTATAAAATCTAATTAACTTTAACAAACTTCTACTCTCATTAATACGAAATTCACCGAACTTATTATAACTCAATCACTTAATGGCAAATTGGAATTCTGTGATCCACAAACATGTGTTTCTTATCTAAGAAACAACTGGGAGTGAAGGATTTCAAGAGATAGTAGATTTTCTCAATGATAGTCATATAAGGTATGCCTTACTAAGAATCCTACTATCTATGTTTCTCTAATCGAAAAGTTTTGGCTGACTGCTACTGTCAGAATAGTTGATAATGGGAAACAAGAAATTACTGCAAGTTGTGATGCAAAGAAATCACTATTACTGAAGCATTTGTTAGGAGACATCTCCAATTAGTAGCGTAGATGGTATTAGTGTTTTGACAATACTAAAAATTTTTGATAACTCTCACGATGAGATTATCTTTTAACTGATGCATAAATGAATTTTCAAAAGGTAAATATTCCCCTCAGTGGAGATTTTTGATCCAATAATCCTTACCACTGTCTTAGCCTAAGGAAACTTCTTGGGAAACAATTTAGTAGCTATATAGCAACTACTTAGATTATTTGCTTGGCATAAAAGAAACATTTAACTTTTCTAAATTGATTTTTGATGGTATGGTGAAAAACTTGGATAGTAAATATAAATTTTTAATGTATCCAAGATTTATTTAAATATTTTTGGACAAGAACAAAAGATTCCCTTAATCGCTTCAATAGAAACATATATTGATCTGCTTTAACTCAAACCTTTTTTAGCAATATGAAAAGAGGTTTTTCTAGGGAACACACACCTTTGTTTCTAAGTATGATAGCAATTCAAGCAGAAGAAGGTGAAGGTTCAGGACATCCCTCTGATCCCTAAGCACCACCTTCTACTGCTCAACCTACTCATGAAGAACCAATTCCTAATGTCGTATCATCATCACACCAAAAGACTTAAACACCTAGGCAAGCCTTAAACCAGGTCACTGAGTTACCTCAGACTAGTGAGCCTATACCCAATGTACCAGATGAGGCTGTCTATGAGGAGTGGGATGACAAAGTGGAAAGGGCTACCACTACTACTGCTAGCTTAGATGTAAAGCAGGCTAGTGGTAACATTAATAGGACATAATCCACGACAATATCTAATGTGCCTCTTCCTCAAGGAGTTGGTGCAGGTGGTAGTCCTAGGTACCAAGAAGCCATGAGGGGTTCCATTGCTTAGACTGTCTGAGAGGGTACCTACATAGTCCTATGATTCACCTCTCCTAAGAGTTTACACACTTATAAGCGATAAGGGTTGTATGACACTTCTAGAATTGACGGTTTTATGTACAACATTGTCCAAGAAAGTGGAGAGCTTGGAGGCAGACTTGAAGCAAACAAAGAAGGTATATGGTACTGCTTATACCAAACTTATTAAAAGGTGAGAAATGGAGAAAAACTGTTCAAGTCCTACAAGCTAGAAGAATGAGCAAAGATTATGGTTTAAGATGATGAAGATGATTTAGAGGATTCTTCCAAACAGGGGAGGATGATAGAAGAAGTTGATCAAGATACAGGAGTTACTTTGGTTAGTCCTACACATAGTCAAGAAGATCAACCTGAAGATCAGTTGGGAGTCTTTAGTGCAGCTAAAGTTCTTGCAGATGCAACTAAAGAAAATGTTCACACTTATACTAGAAGTAGAAGAGCAGTTAGTACTGGCTGTGGTGGAATTAGTTCTACTAGTAGGTTGTTTAGTACTGCTGAAGAAATAGTTAGTACTGCTGGTGCATCAATGCCAGTTAGTACTGCTGGTATGGTTCAACAAGTTAACCTCAGTATTCCCTCACCAGTTGTAATCAAAGATAAAGGTAAAGGAAAAATAGAGGAATCTGAAGATGGACAAATCAAGAGAACAAAATTACAGCAAGAATAAGATAGGCTTGGTCATGAAGCACCAATGAGACTGCAAGAGGAACTGGATGAAGAAGAAAGACAAAGGATGTCAAGAGTTCATGAAGCAGCTCCATATTTTACTGAGGAAGAATGGGAAAACATTAGAGCAAGAGTTGAAGCTGATGAAGAGCTAACTCATAGACTACAAGCATATGAAAGGATAAGTACAAATATAGATATTAATAAAAATCTTTGATTTCATTTAAGTTTTATCTTCAGAATCTTCAAAATCTTCCATCTTTTGAAGAATTCCTCCTTTTCCTTTTAAGTCCTTCATCTTTCATATGTTTTGTCTTATCAACTCAAATATAATTTCCATTAATCTTCCCCTAGTTGATAATGACAAAACTATATAAGCACAAACTTCTCCTAAAGCATATATATATATATATATATATATATATATATATATATATATATATATATACATAGATATATATAAAATAAGGATCCATGGCAAGTCCCCGCACGGATTGTAAGTTGCACAAAAATCTTCCCTTAATTGATAATGACAAAACCATATAAGCACAAACTTCCACTGAAGCTAATATATATATGAAAGAATAAGGATCCATGCAATTCCACCAAGGAACAAGTACAATGAAGTTGATCAAGCAAAGATGCTTGTAGATCTTATTAATCAGAGAAAGAAATATTTTGCTGAGCACCAAAATCTAGAAGCAAAAGAGGAACAAGCCCAGACACAAGCTCAACAGAGGAATAATAATGATCATTATATCACAAACACATGGGAATCATAACACTACAGTAGTTAAAAAGATATTCCTTTGATGACGCTCCAAGAATTAATTGAAATTAGCATGAAAATGGTCCACACTTTTGAGCCTATGAGAATTGAAGATAGAGGAAGAGCATCATAGTTACAGCTGAAGTTTCACAAGCAACAGAATTATTAATATGCAGAAGTTGGAAGTTCTAAAGGGATGCAGAAGCAGAACTTGATCATGAAGGTTCCAAGAGACAAAAGACTAATGAAGCTTCAGGATCAGTTCAAGAACAACCAGAAGAAGAGGAAAAAGAATTATCAAAAGAGGATTTACAATAGATGATGATGGTAGTTCTAGTGGAAGAAGTCTATGTTGAAGCTTTACAGGTCAAATATCTAATCATAGACTGGGAGGTTTACACTGAAGAATCAAGAAAATATTAGAAGATCATCAGGGTTGGTAATCATACAGAATCATATCAATTCTTTGAGGATATGTTGAAAAAGTTAATGAACGAGGGATGCTGGTGATGTGCTATGGAAAATTGGTTAAAGAAAGATTCATTCAACATAACCTACTAATGACAAAGAAAGAGTATTATGGGTTGAATTTAATAGGTGTATGAACCTAATAACTGATTGATACACAATGGAAGCTTAGAGATATATGCATGATCCATTGAAATGGAGAATATAATATACATGTGGGAGTACAACAATTGTCTGCCGATAGAGGAATAGATATTTTCATGCTGTAGAGAAAGAATACCCATTGTCAAAAGGAGAGTTCTGACTTGATGTTGGTTAACAGGAAGATATGTAGATCAACATTCAGTAGATGCAAATGTATTCTAAGGAAATATCTTCATATAAGCAAAAAACCAAGTCAAAAAAGTTGTTTGTGAAGCCAATCCTCTCAGCACAGATTGTTTAATTTCACAGAACACATGTATATTTTGAAGACAAATTACAAGTTTAGGGGATGATTGTTTAGGAATTAAACTATTAATCACTTATTACTACCAAGCCAAGAGACTTAGTAACTGCTCAACATTACAACTGCTAAGAACTACTGGTTATAACACTTCAAGAAAAAAGTTAGTACTGCCAGTACTTAACTTAACACTGCTAATATTTAAGACTGTGCATGAAGACTTAAGACTAGCTCAAGATATTAAGACATGTGTAAAGAATATGGTATTGGACTTATATTGTGTATATCTATTTAGTGTATCAGAAAGATATGCATATAAGATGTATTTAAGTAAGATTTGTAGTTATCTGTAAAGGACTCCTTGGTGTATAAAAGGTGATCCTAGGTTATGGTTATTGTATTCATTCATAGAGTTGCATGTATAGCTTCAAGGTTGTAAACCCTAGTACTAGACAGAGTACTCGTATTATTGATCTTAATAATACTGAAGCTTTTTGTTACATCTTTGTTCAATCAAATTTACTGTTACATTCATAGTTCTTCTAAGTATTGAAGAGTAGATTCCGCATACTCTTTAATAAACACACAAAGTTTCTACCAAAGTTGTTTTGGATTTATCCAAGGTAACTTAACCTTTACAAGCTAAAGAAGTAATCATAGTTTAGGATCAACAATTGGTATCAGAGCCTCGTGGCTCATGATCTAGGATCTTACAAGGTGTTATTATGGTTGAGTTTATGATGAAAAAGGTGTCAAATTTTTTGTAGAGAAGATAATGATGAAAAACCTTGTTGAATAACTTTGTTCATTATGCTATTTCCGCTATGTATATATTCTATGTTCATTTTTATTATCCTAGATAAAAGTTCTAATCAAACTAAGCTTACAATGATCTAAGGAGTTATTTAGAACTCCACAGCAATGATTCTTTTCTTGGAGAATACATCATGTGTGGATTTCCTGTTGCTTTCATAGCCATAGAACGCTTGTCGTTTAGGAACCCAGTATGAGATACCCCACATAGCGTATTGGTCATAAGCTACCCTCACTGGACTCTATAACTTTGGAACCATGTCTTCGATGCCTTCAATATTATCATATTTAGCAGCCTTGGTTTTTGTTGTAGAAGTTGTGCATTTCCTGCTTGAACTTCCACCTTTCAAATATTCAAGGTCGTTATTGAAGAAGTAGTCAGTAGGAACTACTTGACGACCTTGAACTTTAATTAATGGCAGCGTCTTGCTAAGATCAAATGGATATTCATGGCCTTCAGGGTAGTTCCAATCAATTCGATCAGTTAAAACTTTATAACATTCTTCAAAATGAAATGTTAAGTTCAACGAAACTTTTTGGCATGAGCTTTGAGAAAGTTTTAAAGCAGGTCCTACCAGAATACTCTGATCATATATGATCAATTTTAAGATGGTTCATTTGACGTACGAGCTAAGTCAAAGGAGTGCTCATAAGCTCGATGAAACTGCGCGAGGTATTCTCTTACTTTTGGCTATGTTATGATTCCATGCTGAGCGGTCTAAAGTAAATAGATATAGTAATTTAATGCCAAGCACGACTAAGTTGGAGGCTTGTTTTGGTTTTCTTTGCAACCAGTCACTCTTTAGAGAAGCCTCACCATCAGGTTTATCAACTGTATGACCAAACTCAATCCCTTGATCCTGTTGCATCTCGGTGTCTGCAGCTTCAAATACTGGTTCCCCTTCCTTTTCTAAACTTAACCAGATGATATTAGGCAGAGGCTATGGTGCCTTTAGACGACTTGACTTTAGAAATTCTTATTTTATTTACGCCTGTTTGGTTGTACCATCCTTGCTCCGTCTTTTTTTCGTTTCTTCAACCTTTGGTTTGATCCAACTGGAGGGTCTTCGTCTTTGTCTTCGTCTTCATGGTCTCTTTTTAAGGAATACACATTTCCATATGACGAGAAGAGATCTTAGTTAAGATTGTTTGATTTGAAACCAGTACTATCAATATAGTTTCTCTTTGATCTAGAGCATACTTGATATACGACTTAACATTTTCTCCATCTTATCAAGAAGAATCTTCTTCAATTCAAACTCTATAAGTGACTCTGCTGCCTCATATGTAGACTTAGGTTGAGAAGAAGATTTAGCCAAGATGACATTCTCAAGTGATTTGTTGATAGTACTCTGGATCACAGAAGTGGCAAAGTCTGATACTTCCTTGGGTAGGATCTGAGGCAGCTGAGTTATGACTTCATCCTTTATAATGTCTTTTTTTACTATTTCTGCTCTCAACACCATCTATGTTAATGAACATCCTCTCTCTTAAAGCTTTCTTTTCAAAACCCTTATTGTATGATTGTATAGCTGTTCGATGTAGTAATTCCAATTCTTAACTCATAAAGACAATCCACTATTGTTGGAATTTAAGATTTGGCAGATTCGAGGAGTTGTGCAGAATGGTTAGTTTGTTTGATTTGAGACAGCTCCTTCTCCAAGGTAGAAACTCTTTGATTGAATCTGAATAGGGAAGAAAAATCAAGAAGTACAGGAATTGAGGTTGCAGTTGAAATGATTGTTGGTGCAAGGGGTGGTGTCCTTAGTTGTGAAAGAGGAGTGATCATTGATATAGTTAGAGGAGCGGTTGTAGTATGTGCAGTAGAAATTTTTGAGATAGCCATCTCAGGCACAGTGAAAAGAGAGGATGCTTGAGTGCTTGATTCTTCCTGACGATCATGTTACATGCATCTAAGTCAACTAACGATCATGACCCACTTGTGGACGACTCTTAGATGACAAATTTACTAGCAAAGTCAGATGAAACAGAAGAGCTTTGTTTTGAACTTTCAGTCTTTTATGAAGAAGTGAGTGTCACATGTGCATCTTCTATGACTTGCTCATATGACTTTTCTTGAGAAACATTCTGATCAGCATCAGTCATCTTCTTCATCACCTTTCCTTTCTTTTTTCATGCTCTGCTCCTAATGAATCTCACGTCCACAATCCTTATACAGATACATCATCCTCTATCTTCCATACAAACATTTTTTATAACATCATCAGATTCATACTCTTCAATCATGTACTTTCTTTATCGTCATAAATCTTTTAGAGTAAATGAAGCATTCACATCATCCATTTTTAAAATTAGTCCTTTCCCTTCATGTGCATCATTACCAACATCCGTCTTCATTTCTACTAACATCATCATTAGCATTGGTCATCATCATTAACATCATCATTGACAACATCCCATCATCTTTACTCTTCCTTCCCCATGACTCATTATCACTATCAGAATAGTTTCATTTTAAAACATTGGGAACTACTGGTTTCACACCAGTTCCTTCACTTATGTCAGAAGGTTTAGCTTTTGACTCATCAGGAACCTCTTATTCAAAATCAGCTCCCCCACTTGAGCCACTAGCTTGAAGCTTGTGAGTTTCTTGCCTACTTTTCTCGAGAGCTTTCTTTATCTGAGCATATTCAAGTAGTGCTGCATCCGAAAGTAACTCAATGCATTTGCCTCTATCTGCCTTAGCAGATGTTTGTTCTTAGATACAGACTCACCAGGAGTATCTCTGATGACAACACTTGTTGTTGGCACATCAGTAGACTTCTTGGCAGGTCTCTTAACTCTTTTAGACTTCTTTACAGGTTCAGCTTCTTTGACAGGAGACATTTTTCTTGAGGGTGAAGCAATCTTCTTAAATTTCCTTGTTATCTTTGGAGCAACCTTTCCAGTAGAAAAATCATAATAAGTCTTGCAAGCTTTAGAGTCTTTGATGTCTTGATTAATCATTCCATCAGGAATCAATGCACCATACTTCGAAGAATCTTTAGTTTTAGAAACAAACTTCAAAGTACCTAACAAACAATCATCGCGAATAGTATCTAAGTTTATCTTGTTCCTCATATATAAGGTTTTATCCTTAGAGATGAAATGACTGATGATGACTTTGGTGAATCTTTATGCTCCTTTCGTGCTGAACTTATTTCTCTGTTGTTAGCTTGATACATAAAGTCTTCTCAGAGCAGAGCAACATAGTCAACATTCTTCTTGTTGTACATACCCCACAAGATTTGAGCTTGTGATTCCCTGAGCCTATCAAGTCCGGTTGTCTTCCCAGAGATGCACCTGTTAATGATAGCAGCAAATGTTCTTCAAGGCTGGTGCATTTGATCATTATGGATTGCAGATAGCATATCACACTTGCCAGAATAACCAAGTTCCTTGATAAATGAAAGCAATTCTTCTTCTCTAGGAAGTTCCATAAATTCTTAGTTGGGTAGAATCGAACAGATCTGGAGAATTTCACTAAATACTTCAGTATCAACTTGACATTTCTTCTTATCCAGCTTGAAGTTGTATGCATCTGAATTTCTGATCTTCTTGATGGTATTCCAAAATTGATGCATGTAGATTTGATGGACTTCAATAGTGATTAGAAAAGCGGGATAGCATGGAGTTAGCTTGAGAGCATCCAAGCTGACTTGATATGGTTCTTCTCTTTCTGGTTTGCTGAATGTAATTCTAGCATTGCATTTTTTAATCTTTAGTCTTTTTTCAGGAGCAACCAAAGAATTGTCAAGTGCAACTTGTTTAGTAGCAACTAGATTCATGTTTCTGCTAAATATTCCAATACAGTTCATATACAACCAAATTCATATATTACTGATTGATCTATTCTGATTCATATGGCTCAACTTAGATCAAACATTAGCAGGACAGATTCAACACATTAGCAGGCATTCATACAAAGTGAAG
>BQNB010017929.1:0-20418 GCA_026074375.1 Tanacetum coccineum
ATCGGGAACCTACAACTAGCTTACCTCATCCAAAGTTGGAAGAGGCTTATATAGTTTTTACATTATACCGGGTATTAGTACCCAGTTTAATACCGAAAATCATACTATTAACTATTAAACTACGAGCTATAATAAACAGTAAAATACACGGGGTGACCGAGTCTTTTTCTAATATCTAACATGTCTTATGGCTTTTGGTTCACCACACAAGTCTATATATGTAGTATATTGTAAGACGTGGACATGGGTTGTGTCATGCTAGGCACGACCCATGTTTAGCTTGTTAACACATAATAACCGTGCCTTATGACACATGAAGCAAACATGAAACTTGAATATGAACGTAGGCTAAGACAGTTACAAGGGTCCTAGCTTCTTGAACGTGTGTGTATGCGAGCAATGTGGCAACCCACGTGTGTAAAAACACGATCAATAACCAAACCCTAAGCTTCAAAGCTTTGTAAATACCCAACCCTAGCTTGTGTAAACCTTTTATAAACTTGTATGACAACTAGAAATGTTTGTGGGTTCGAATGAGATCAAGGGAGGGTGTTGTTTGGCGGTTTGAAGCTCGAACACAAAGAAATAAATAGTTGTATTGTTTGAGGAGTGTTTAAGGGTATGTGAGTTTCAATGTAAAGTGGTGATATACCAGAGTATTTATAGGGCAAGAATGACCTAGTACATATTCCTAGTCCAAAAACCAACCAAACGTGCCCTACTCTACTATGGTTTTGTGGTTTGTGGTTAATCACACATCGTTTTGTTAAAAACCAACACATGGTACAATTTACTATACAAGGATATATACAAGATATGCTATATATTTTGAGATCTTTATGATTTTGTTGTTCTTGTGTTAGCCGGATTATACAAAGAAGAAGAACCAATGTTATTAACCATCGTGTAATAATTATGGGACATTTAGGACTAACATAATGAAGGATTTGTTCAGTACTTAGCAATATCATTAAGATTTCTGGGTGCTCTGTATGTGCATATGTATGCCGGGAGGGTTTTCATAGGGAAGGAAAAGGATCCAAAGTGTTCTTTAACCTATGTGTATTACTAACTAAGACATTTGTACAAATCTTAATTAAAATCTAGATTACATTTACTTAGTGTAAGATTTAAGATTATCAGTTATTCCGTCCCATAATTTCGCTCTAGTGGGTATTTAACACAAAGAATTGATTTTAAATTTTATGGTTTACAGGTTATAAGTGGTATTGTTTTGAGTCTAGGTATTTTCCGGTAATGTCCAAATGTATTTTATTGTGAAACGTAGACCTTTTACGTGACCAATAAAAATAAAATACGCAAAGTACATAATTATCTTCTTAATAATAATTTGCTACTTGGTTGATGCAACCCTTAATTTATTTGACACCGGTTACATTAATTGATTATTTCTAGTCAAAAAAATACGCAATTAAACGTAAAAGTAATTATTAAAAGTAAACGCGTATCAGACTAAAATAAATAGTGACGGATAATAAATGTCCTACAATGACATGAAAATGAGAAATGTTACACACAACACCAGTTTACACCCAGCCGCTTATTGATCATTTGAACAATGTCAAACCACAATCTGTATCTCATCAAAGATTAGTTCAACATCGGTACATCTGAAAGACTTGAAGGTTTAGTCTTAAGCCTTTGAAGCCAAGGTGTAAGCCATTTATTTGTTTCTCGAATTGGGAAAATTCAGCCATCAAGGGGCTTATACCTAAATGTCAACGAAGATGATGATGATTATGACTATGACTATATAATAGTTATGATACTCAAATGTTGTTGCTTACCAGGAAGCTTTTGCCCGGGTGTTCTCATGACATAGGGGTGTAAACTCATTACAATGAATGTTAAAGATCATGAGAAATTAAGGCTAATTACATTTAGCTCAAGTTTTAAACAAAACTTCGATTCCTTCAGATTTAAGAATCTTTTTGCAAGCATTAATCTGCACTTGCACCTAGGGCCTACAATCTGCACTTGCACCACGAGTCAGTGTGGGAAATAATCCTTTGAAAAGGCTTCTAACACGTCTTTTAGTCCTCAAAACTTGCTTTGCTGCATCCATTGGACCACCATACTTAACCGCAGTTGTAACAGCTGCACCAGATTCTGCCACTACACCTGAATCTGCACTTGAACCTTGGGCCTGCAATCTAAATCTAAGAATAAGTTGCATCAGAAACCGAGATTAAGTTTAAAATATTACTCCCTCATTTTGACTTTAGGGTCAAAGAAGCACTAACCTGCATTTGATTAGCTCAGTTGGGGTGGCTAAGATGGAGACAACATCCAGCACCAGCTCCAGCAATCACTTGCTGTTGCATGGTGTAGGTGGCGACATTAAAGACTTAAACACAGGTTTTGTCTCAATTTTGTTTACAAAGTCATTTTTGCATAAATTCCTGAAAGTAACTATAAATGAAAATGAAAATAAAAATAAAAGGGATTTTATATCAACAAGAATTTACGGTGTACTATATTGAGCTCTTCCCTCTGTTATAGTGGTACACCGAGGTAGGGATTTTATATCATATATGACTGCTGAAAGTAAACACAATGTTATATAGCTGAAGATTACTCTGCTTACAGATATATAGAGGATGATGGTTTAGTGGGTGTAAAATCTTCAAATTCAGATGACTTAAGCACTGTTGAGACCCTATCTGCAGAGAAAGTAAAAGTATTCCTTTGTAACTGGGAGTGATGGTATCACTGCCAGTGTAATTATTGTGTTTCCTTTACTAATGAAAATTTTGAATCATGAAACTACAACAGAGCTGCTATTAGCTAAAGCAAATCTTGCTGGCAAGTCTTACGAGGAAAATGGTTCAGAAATAGCAGATGCATCTGAAGATGACGTGTCAGCAGACCAAGTTGCCACCTTAGTGAATTATGATAAATCACCATTAGAATCTTGATCTGCTAATGACGAATCAGAGAGCCATTTGAATTAAACACCACTGAGGTTGTTATAACCAATGGTAAATCTGGATCGTCGGAGTCAAAATCAAAGTCAAAATCAAAGTAAAAAACCACATCAGATAAAAAAGCCAAAGAAAATGGAAGTTCTGTCACTACTGATAGCAGTTTGCATCATTCTGGTCGCAAAGGTCATGAATATAGTTCTAAAAAGGGTGTAAAGGCAGGAATAACAGTTGGAGAAAATGAACCGAGTAAATTTAGGGATCCACCGGGCGATGCTTCATTGGATGATTTGTTTTAGCCAAATGATAAACTTGATGATAGGTCTAGACTACCGAACTCGAACATCTGCTTCTCATCACATGAGAATCAAGGTAATACAATTGTTACCGTGATAGTGAAAAACTGACCTACAACACAAGTTAAGAGCTACGATTTCTCAAAACAAATGGAGAATTAGCGGCCAGTCTAATAGGGGAGATATACTTCATCTTATGATGGGTGTACTAAAGGAGGATGTGATTAGTATTGATGGTCTGGTAAGCTTTATAACATGTTTTTGTTGTCGGCTTTTTCATTATAGAACTGTATTTTGACTTCAACAGTTTCAACTTCTTGTCAGGGATTTGATGATAAATTACCTTCGGACAATCGTAGGCACCTCTCAGGTACTCTCCACTATTCTCTTTATGTACGTCAAACTTTGTTATATTGAAACAACATAGTTTCCTATTTTAGTATTGAAATCCTAATAAGTGCAATGAAAAAATAATTTTTCTTGATAGTATAACTTTACATTCAACTGCCCGTTAAACAATAATCTAACATATAGTTTCTCGTACTGTATGTTACAACTAAATTTGAATATATAAATCAATTTGTAGGCTATTGAATTTGGGGAAACATACTATGCCACTTTAAGTATTTTATTTTGCATGAGTCTCTCTACATTTTAATGTCACATCGATTTAAGTAAAATCAAGGAATCCGCTTCCTGCTTTGGAGTCTTTGCAGAAAGCTATTATAAGGTTGAACCATGGCTTAGAAAATACATGATCTTCTAACGAGCGAGTACTTGCTTTGATATCTATGTCATACAAGCTCAAACGCATGAATGTATGAATACACTTCATTGTTTTGTAGATACTATTAATTAGTTTTTCTATTAATACATTAGCTCATAACAAATTATATTATGTTATATCATATTTAATTCTTTTTTTTCTAAATCAATGTTTCACAATATTGTCTTATGAACTATTTTGCGAATTCTATTTATTTGTCCACATTACACCTCCAACAATACCTTAAAGCTCCCCGCCCAACGGACGGGCCTTGAAGCTAGTATCATTATAGTTAAGGAGCTTTATTTGTAAATTTAAGGGTGCGTTAAAATATAAAGCTTAACGTGTTTATGAGCTATTTTGTATGTTCTGAAAATATCAAAACTGTTAAAATAAAAAAGTTAAGAGGACGTGGTACTCTTGGCTGGTAAGCCTTGCGCTCTCTAACAACGCAATGGTGAGAGCAAGACACCGGGGTTGGCTTAGAAGGGTCTCGAAGGATTGTGCAAGTGGTGGCCTCGCACTAGGCCTTCACTTAAAAGGGTTCACATTTTTATTAGTTTTGCATTAAACATGTATAATATATATTAAACATATATGAGCCATATAATTAATGTATATATGCAACTTTTCTTTAGTTTACAATTGTAATGAGACCTCTTTGTTGTTATTGTCTAGGGACACCAAAAACCATAAGACGACTGTGTCAAAGGCTCTCCCGCTATGGTAACCAGCCCACGTCGTGAGTATTTTCCTTTTTTGGGTTGCATTTGCGTTTTATTTGGTTATGTGAAAGGAAAGTGTTTTTGGTGAGTTATAAGTTTTGATGTTATAGTAAAAAGTGTTGAGTTGACTACACTTTTACCCATGACTTGCTTTTCCTTTAGTTAGTAACGACAATTTTGCGACCAACTATTTTTGAAAAACGACATTAATCTCCGATAGTAAAACAAAGAGTAATAGTGATGAGACATTTTTTGTTGATTGATGGCTATATTAACATAATATGGAATGTGTCATGACGATTTAGCTTTTATGTTATATGAATTACGATTTAGGTAAGATAAAAAGAGTAATAAAACGAAAAGACAAAGCGAAAAAAATAGATAAATCGAGATCTCTTCAAATCATCAGCGGTTAGCCGACGACCGAATGATAACTATTTTGTGGTGGGTATGAACTTAAAGCTCATATACCCTCTAAAATAATACTCCGACCTATATATATTATTGATTCTATATGTGTCATTACATAATAGGATTGAATTGTATCTACAATAAATACATAGTTGGATTTGTAACCTCAACAACACCAACAAGTTTAAGTTTCTGTCTCTTTTATGCGACGACGAAATAAAGATTCAATCTTGCTTTCAAATGTTGAATGTTGTGATTTAACAATATAGGTAACCAATTAGCTATGAGTACGCAGCGGAATGGATCTAGTTTTAGCATATAGATTAATACATATAAATTAAACAAGTAATTTACAAACCTTTTGTTTATTGAGTTAAATCAATAAACGAATGCCTGATCTTGATCTTGAAAACATAGTGGTTAAATTAGCACCTCTACGTTTGCTCACACAAACACGTCAACCAAGTATGAGTCAATTTCTAGTCAACCTTCAGGAACCAAACACCATATGTTGAATCGATCACCAAACGCACCCTTATGAGCTTGAACTAATAGAAAACCAAGTAAACCCTTATTAGGGTTTCCACCGAAAAACCTAGAACCGAATTTGGTTAGGGTTTTAAAACCAAAACCGAAAATCAATTTAGGGTTATATTCGGTTAGGGTTTAATAACCAAAACCGAAAACCCTTAATTGAGTTTTGTGTATCGTCGAGCTAGGAGAACACAAAACAAACACCTTCGTGTGTAGATCTTGTATCGTCGAACAAGGAGGATAAACAAAATCAAGAACCCTAAAAGGGATCTTGATTGAAATTTGGTTGGAGGGGAAAGGCTATAACTGAAAACCCTTGTTAGGGTTTCAGTCGAATAAAGGAGAGGGAGAGGGACCGATTTAGGGTTTTGATTTATGATGAATGAGTGAATAATAAGGTTTAGGGTGGGGGTTTATATAGGCACCCAACCCTAAAGCTTTTGGAACAAAAAAAGTATCTTTTCCATATTTATCACAAATCTTTTCCCCTTCATTTTTCCTTTTCCTTAAACTGAACAAACACCCCTATCTGGAACCCTCCAGAAGGATCGGCCAACAAGGGGCTCCCTTGTGGTTCGGGTTTTGTTCGTTTTGGTCCTCCGGGTTTATTATTTAAATATTCGTTAAGTTAGTTATACGAGTAAAGGTAACTAACGACTATTTAAATACTTATCGTGAAGTAAAACATACCCTAAGTGTTTAACGCGTGTGCCCCCAATAGGCTCACGTATTTCTAACGTATAACTTGCGAAACCGACTAACATGTTCCAATAGCTCCCACTTAGGAGTCAGAGTAGCAGGCTTGCAGATATACTAATAATTGGCAACGTCTAGCAAACAGACACAATTACCTTTAGATTAGAAATACTTAAGATAAAGTTTCAAGAACAATCTCAGCTATATAATGGTTGTCTATTATGTTAATAGAAATAATGTCTAAAAATGTTATTTATATTTTTCGACCTCTCAACGTTTTGATAATAATAAAATATAAAACGTTTACGATAAAATTAAACGTTTACAAATTATTAATCGTAAAATTTCATTTCTAAGATTAGTGATCACTTAAAGTATGAACAAACAAATGATTAAGCATAATTAGTGATCAAGAAAATATTTTTCTCTCATCTATTACATTTTTACAAAAGATTTTCACAAAATTAATTATACAAAATATTTTCTAATTAAAAGAAAAGTTTTATTAAAAACATAAAATTTGAAATTCAAATTTTCCCCCCAAAACGAAAGCTTCTACACCAGATACAACCTTCCTCACAAAAAGACAAAAAAGGGAGCGGAGTCTAGGTGGCAGCCCCCTTATAGGCCTGGCGGACCCCTTATATATATGGGACCGCCACCAGTTACCGTTGGCTTTTCCTGTCTATAAATACTGGTCCACCCCTTGCTGAAAATCATTCCTCTTTGCATGAAAATTTCTAGTCTCTTCTCTCTCTCTAAAACTTCTTTCTCTCACTAAAAACTCTTGATCACTAACATACTTAGATCTTGTTTCAAGTGTTCTAATCTGTTTTTCTCATCTCTTCCCTCTCATTCAAGTGCAAGAGAAAAACACTCGTATTCGTCAAGAAATAAAGTGTTAATTAGTGATCTCTCCTCTTTTCTTCTAAGTACCAAACCTCCATTGTATTTATCTTGTGTATTTGTGTGATTCAAATATTGTGTAGATCCAATAGTGTAGATCTTGTGAGTGTGTATATCTTGTGAAGTGGTAGATTGGTTCTAGCTAAGATTAGGACTCGACATTTAGCTTAGTGTCGGAAAATAACGTAAGCGACGTGTAAACGGTTTTCTCCGCCTAAAGGGAGCTTGTTGACATAGTGAAATCTCGAGTTGGATACTTGGGGAGTTGAGTAGGGAGAAGAGGTGCTTCGTAGCCGAACCACTATAAAATCTTGGTGTCTTGGTTTGGTCGTTTCTTCCTTATATCTTTATATTATTATTGTTGTTATCTAGTTTTAGTTTAGATAGTTATTGCTTGTTCATATTGTGAATTGGTTAAACATATAACTCGGATCTAAACATTTTTTTTGAAAGTAAAGTTTTAAAACGTAAAACAAACGTGTAAACTATTCAACCCCCCTTCTAGTTTCCACAATTGGTATAAGGAGCAAGGTCACTCAAGATTTTTAAAATATGCTGTATTTTAAAGCTTGGATCGATCTATGGATTCCGAAAAATATCTAGAAGGGAAATCTATGCAAAGACCACCACTCTTTGAAAGCGATAGTTTTATTTATTGAAAAAATAGATTCGAGACATATGTTAAATCAAAAGATCTAGATCTTTGGCATGTTATTACCAATGGTGATTTTCAACCTATTGTACAAAATCCAAAATCCAAATTAGATAAGGTTATCCCTTTTGAAAAACAAACCGATGATCTCAAAAAGAGACTTGCGAAAAATAATGAAGCCAAAATGGTTATTTATAATGCGTTGCCAAGAAAAGAATATGAAAGAATTTTCATGTGTAACACGGCAAAAGAAATTTGGAAAACTTTGTTAATCACCCATCAAGGTAATAACCAAGTCAAAGATAATAAGATCGACCTTTTGGTTCAACAATACGAACAATTCGTTATTTCTGAAGACATAGTGCTTTGCTAGATTTAATACTATTATTACTAGTCTTAAAGCTCTTGATGAAGGTTATTCTAGTAAGAACTACGTAAGGAAGTTTCTTAGGGCTCTACATCCTAAATGGATAGCAAAGGTCACGACGATTGAAGAGTCGAAAGACTTAACGTCACTATCTCTTGATGAACTTATCGGGAACCTCAAAGTTTACGAAATGATGACCAAGAAAGATTCCGAAATAGTCAAAGCAAAAGTTGAAAGGAAATCTATTGCTTTAAAGGCTAAGAAAGAATCTAGTGATGAAGAGTGTTCGACTTCCGGTAGCGAAGACGAAGAGTACGCCATGGCGGTAAGAGACTTCAAGAAGTTCTTTAAAATAAGAGGTAGATTCGTGAGACAACCTCGGAACGACAAAAAGACGTTCCAAAGAAGCCGTGATGACAAGAACGGTAAAAGTGATAGAAAATGCTTTAGATGCGGCGACCCGAATCATCTTATTGGAGAATGTCCAAAACCACCGAAAGATAAGAACCAAAGAGCTTTTGTCAGAGGCTTTTGGAGCGATAGCGGTGAAGAAGATGATGAGAAGGCCAAAGATGAAACGTGTCTTGTAGCTCATGCATCAAGTGAGGTATATTCTAAATCATCTTACTTTAGTGATGAAAACTCATCAATCGATGATTTAGCTTTAGACAACGAATATGATAAGTTATGCAAAATGAGTCTAAAGATAATCACTAAGAACAAAAGGTTAAAAGTTACTAGAAATAGTCTAAAAACGAGCTTAGAGAATTAAAAGATAAATTATTCACACTCGAGAAAAACAAGGGAGTTGATCTCGATTGTGCAAAGTGTCATACGTTTAAAATTAAGAATGAAAAACTCAAAGAAGAATCCACTAGATTAAATAAATTTGAAAAGAGTAATCATTGCTTAAATGAAATGTTAAGTAGTCAAAAACCCTTCGGTGATAAACTAAGTTTAGGGTTTAATTCATTTAAAGCATCATTTAGTGGAACTAAGAAAATAAAATTTGTGAAAGCTCAGAAAAAGGTGTCCTCTGATGGAGGTCCCATAAATATGGGCGGCCCCCAAAATGACCAGGCGGCCCCCAAAATAATTATTAGACCGCCACAAGCAACACCTGGATCTGAGAAAACTGTGTCTTTTCAAAAATCTATTTTGGGTCCTAGACCAAAAACACAAATGTAAAACAAAGTCAAAATTCCTGTGCTATTGACAATGAAGTTAAACAATTTTATAAGCCAATTGGTCAAAGCCTCGAGTTGGATTTTCAAACCCAATTTTAAGCTCAAAAACTCACCTCCTAGAAGAGTCAACGAATAAACATTCTCGTTCCTAAGAACACCGCAACCAAAACGACATGTTGGTCGACAAAACCAACCTCATGGCTTTCCCGTAACTTGGAATAAATTTCCACGTCAAAGTTACATGCCATGGGACACGTGTCTTCCATTCTCACATCCCAACCAATTGCATCAAATGCTAGGGATATTTGGCACTAACCATTTTGGACCCATGAGATATTGGGGACCAAATGTTTGAGCCTTGTAACTATATAAATTAGATATGCCTTGGAGTCGACCTGGAACCTGACTATGGGAATCAAGGATAGCTGATGCTCTATACATATTAAGGCAACCGAAAGCTCTTCTCTACTTCTAAGGCACACAATGGAGGTAACATCATTTTTGGTAGTAATCTTTGCGGTAACATCATTGGCAAAGGTACAATTTCTAATGACTCTCTCAAAATAGATAATGTAGAACATGTTGATAACCTAGGATTTAACTTGCTAAGTATAGGACAAATATGTGATAATAAATGTAGAGTAACTTTTTTTGAATATGATAGTGAAATCACTAAGGACGGTAAAGTCATAGGTAGAGGTAATAGGAAGAAAGGCTTATATGTGATGAAATTAGGAAATAAGCCAAATGATCAAATTTGTCTAACAACGATTGATGAAAATTCCACATTGTGGCATAGGAGATTAGGTCATGCTAATATGTGTCTCATTCAATCGTTAGCTTCTAAAGAATTAGTTAGAAACTTACCTAAGCTTAAGTTTGATCAACATTTTTATGATGCTTGTAAAATTGGAAAACAAGCTCACGCTAGTCACAAAGCTAAGAATGTAGTCTCAACGACTAGATGCTTAGAACTTCTTCATATGGATCTTTTTGGTCCATCCGTCGTACGGAGTTACGGAGGAAACCGCTACACCCTAGTTATAGTGGATGACTATTCTAGGTATACATGGACTAGATATGACTACTCTAGGTATACTTGGACTAGATTCTTAAGAATAAAACCGAAGCTTTTTGATCAATCGAAATATTTAGTAGAAAATACAAAACCAATTAGGTTGTTCAATAGTTTCACTAAGAAACCAGACCCGTAGAGAATTTGATAATGAAGGTGCAATTTGAGAGTTTTGTAATCCATGGTTATTACACATAACTTCTCGGCTCCACGCACTCCTTAATCAAATGGCGTAGTTGAAAGGAAAAATAGGACACTTCAAGAAATGAGTAGAACTATGTTGAACGAGCAATCGTTACCACAAAAGTTTTGGTGTAACGCCGTAGATACTTCAACATACATTCTCAACCGAATCCTCATTAGAGCCATTCTAGGAAAAACGACCTTACAACTCTAAGAGAGTACAACCTACGAATAGATTATTTAGAGTGTTGGAAGCAAGTGCTTCATTTTAAACACCAAAGACTACCTTACCAAGTTTGACCCAAAGTCATACGAAGGTGTCTTTTTAGGTTTCTCCCAAAATAGTAAAGCCTACATCATCCTTAATAAACATACTAAGAAAATCAAAGAATCACTCAACGTGACATTAGATGAAACTCCTCCACCTTCTAAGACATCACCCTTGGTGGATGATGACTTAGATGAAGAAGAAGCCATTAGGGAAACCGAAAAGAAAAACCTAGAAAATATTGTTGAGGATGAAACTTTATACGTGACACAACCTCCGGGATTTATTGATTTTGAAAAACCGAATCATGTTTATAAATTAAAGAAAGCTTTATATGGTCTTAAACAAGCACCCAAAGCTTGGTATGATAGATTAAAAGCTTTCCTTATTAAACATGAATATAAAATGGGAATGGTAGATAACACTCTTTTTACTAAGAAGAAAAGTTCAAATCTCATCATTGTTCAAATATATGTCGATGACATTATATTCGGTTCGACTTGTCAAGACATGTGTGATGAATTTGCCAAAATCATGCATGGCGAGTTCGAGATGAGCATCATGGGTGAACTTTACTTCTTCCTTGGATTACAAATAAAACAAATGGAAGATGGTATCTTCTTTAATCAATCTAAGTATATTAAAGAAATGATTAAGAAATTTGGTCTAGAAGATTCTAAACCAATGAAAACCCCCATGTCCTCCGATACTAAACTCATGAAAGATGAAGAGTTTGAGTCGGTAGATAGTACCAGTATCAAGTGGCAATGATAGGTAGTTTATTAACTAACGGCAAGTAGGCCGATAAATCATGTTTAGTGCTACCTTTATGCCGCTTCCAAGAGGCTCCAAAACCTCTCACCTTGATGCGGTTAAAGCGTAGCTTTCGATACATTAAAGGCACCATGTCACTTAGATTATGGTATCCTAAGGACCGACATAGAAACCGTAGTATATGCCGACTCTGATCCATGCGGAGATTATGAGGATCGAAAGAGCACTACGTATTTGTAACATCTGGAATTTTCTTGACATCTTCGTTCCGAAGAAAACAAACCGCTCGTGCTATATCCACTATTGAAGCTAATCATAAGTGCCAAGAAATGGAAAGGCATGTCAACAAGCACTATGGATGAAACAAGCTCTCATCGACTACGACGTACGAATCAACGACGTTCCCATCATGTGTGATAACAAATGCGCGATTGACCTTAACAAAAACTCAGTGCAACATTCTCGTACCAAACACATCGAAATTCGTCACCATTTTCTTCGTGATAATGTCTAGAAAGGACATATCTCAATCGAAAAAGTGCCATCTGTCAACAACATCGCCGACATACTTACAAAAACCCCCTTAAATGTGTATCATTAACTATCGACGTCTGGTTTAGAAAGATGGAAAACAGTCCATAAATCATTTTAGTCCGCTTACTCCTTCTCTGTTCTCAATTTCCTAGTCGTGTTCCATTCCGTGGTTGTGACAACTTAATACTTCATCCAAAGTATTTAAGAATTTTTTTAATCGCGAAATGCAAATAAGATGTCACTCTTCTTGTAAAATTTTCGTCAAAACTAATCCAACAACCATTTACTGAGGTCGAATAAACCCCCATACCATAGCGGCCTCCGTCACCCAATATATTTTGGGCCCGCCAGGGCATTAGGGACCGCCATTCCACAGACTCCCATATTTTACACTTATTCAAAAAAATTCAAACCACAAAAATAAACACCCCCTTCGTTGCTGCAAGTGACGAACAACACAACGATTCAAACAACCCGAAAACTCAAAATCACCCACAAAACACATATGATAGATAAAATCACACTTACAATCATATACAACACTTAAAGATCATCAATTGGAAGCATTTCATTTATTTTCTTTCAATTATGATCTAGGTTCATGATGAACACCAAAACATTGAAATTGGGATTTTCGACATTTCTTTCAATTTCATACAATTATGACTACTAGATAGATGTATAACTAATATGCTTCCCATAGACATAGGATTTGCATACATTGGTGAGATTGTCTAAAATTTGATTTTGAACCAAAACCTCAATTTCATCTTCAAATCACTCACGTTAGGAACAAAATAAAATTATTGTTATGCATTTTCAATACAATCTAAAAACATTTTCAAACACATGCATAATGATCTCATGGACAAATTTCGAGATACATAATTTCCAATAATGTTATTTTCGACTTGTTTGGATGAGAAAAATCAAATTAAGGAGCGTTTGGGTTAACTCTTGGGATTTTATTTTTAGGTCGAGTTAATCGTTATTCTACATTTGTTGCATATAGGCACACACTAGGCATCTCGTTAAATGAAGGAACCTCACTAAAATTATCTTTTCCAATTTTAGGTGAAATGACTTTGGAAGATGAATTACGGTACACAAAATCATACGTTCCAACAATCTTAAATGAAAACTATATTCCTGATATCCTAAAATCCATCAATCGAAACCTAGAATGTAGGTCAATCCATGAAGGTCGCCCTATATCTTCTGAATCTACTAAATACGATAATATTCAAACCCTTTTTCAAGTCATCAAACTTTTGAAAATATATGAACTCCATGAAGAAATTTGTCCAAGATTTCTACTTGAATTTTATTCCTCAATAGAAATCATCAAAAAGACAACCTAAACGCTTCTTAACATTTGGGCATCTGAAAAGAAACAGTTGACGTTCTACTCGAGTCATTTCCTCAAATCTCGCCATTCATGTGAAAGGAGAATGTTCTTACTCTGAAGAACCCTCACTCGATTCTTTGAAAACTAATCAAGAGTCAAACATACCTTATCAAACACACATTCCAACACCAAAGGAAATTATCCAATCAATCACAATAACCGGACAAACCATTTTTCCAAACAACATCCTCAAGGAAGAACTTCGTCATGACATGAGATCTTGGAAAAATCATTCAAGATAATGCCTTTGGCACTCAAATGACTCACATTTTCTTTCTGCATCATCATGTCACATGATGTATTGCATTCTAACAAGTACTCCTTTCAACTTTGCCTACTTTCTAACCAAACGAGTTGAAAATATTAAAAATCAACCAAATTCTCCAATGCCATATGGAATGATTCTAAATCGTCTATATGATCACATTATCAAAATTAAACCTCATCTACGAAAATCAAAATACAAATCATATTGGCCATCCATGAAACCTTAGGTTCATCCTACTCATCTTAAATCAATTATCTACATATCTTCTGAAGAAGTTTCAAGTGTTGATTCAAATGATGGTTGAAATATTTATCTAGAATTATTGCTAGAGATACGTACTATTATTATTACTATGTAATATTATCTTAACCTCTATCATGGATAATCAAGTACGTGTATAATGTGTCTACATTATTATTTCATGCTTGCTATGTGACATTTAGTAGACCTTTAAGTCATTTATATGCTTCAACTTGGCCACATTACATGATTTATCTTCTCCTTTAGGAATAAATGGTGATTCTTAAAGTGAATGGAAATCCATAATCGCCCTTCCAGCCCTTATTGACATACTCAGAAAGAGGATTCAACTTCTTAAAATTTCATGATTCCCATAAAACGGCCCCCTTAAATGTTGGGTGGCTCCCTAACATAAATGAGACCGCCACTAATATAAGGGACCGCCCTCAGAGGAACCATGAATTCTCCTGTCTCCTCTTTATCTGCAACTTTGACCCTATTCCCATTAGGTCCAGCCAATCTTTCCTTTCTAAACTAAACACTCCTTAGAATCTTTATTCTTCAACACCATGCCTTTCCCAAAATTCTTCTATATAAACATCATTTTTCTTTCTTATACACTTTTCACTTCTCCTCAAAGTCTCAATGTCACCCTCTAGCAATCCCGCCGTGATTACTTATTAAAAATAACAAAAAAGGCCATCCTTGAACCTTGGAGATAAAGTTATAATCTTCCACCATCACCACCTTCTCCTCCACTAAATAAGTCTCTACCTACCTCTCCTATAACAACAAACTCTCTTTCATCTTCTTTACCTCCTCAAAATCCAACTCAAAACCAAATTGCACATGAACTTCATCACTTGTCTAATCTCCTTGAGATTAATCTATAACAAGTAATTGAAGCTACAAATCCTTTACCTCCCACCTCACTATATATCCCTCCACCCTCCTTAGATCAAGTAAACTTTCATTCAGAATTTTGTCATTGTTGCTTAGATACCTGAGATCTATTTGATACATTGAAAGATGACCTTAATCGTATCAAATCTCTCATCATTGGTCCTTCCACTTAATTTCCATCCTCAATAACAACCTCCTCACCATAATTAAGCACTCTCAAAAGCTTAATTTTACCTAATTAATCAACCTTTCATCTTTTGATTATGGCATCTTCTACTTTTCAAGAGTTCACTAGTATAGATCTATGCCTTATTATGCCTCTATGATAATCTACATTATCTACTTTCTATTGTAATGATTCATACAAATGTTGTATGAATTTGTCTTAGCTCGTATTAGATCTAGTTTTATTTTATGTTGTATGAATGTATTGCAGTTGCTATTGTTTGAGTTTCTTGTTGGTTGAATGAAACTCTACTTTTGGTGACTTAAATATAATGTGTTACTTTAAAAGATATTTGTCTTGCACTTGTACTTATAACTTTGTTTTGTAGCAAAACAATTTTGTGAGATCGATCACTTGGTGCCCCAAAACGAAGGGGAGCTCACATCAAGGGGGGTCTTGATATCGTCGATTTCTTTCTTCCTACAACAACTCGACGATCATCCTTTTTTGAATTCGACAAAAAGGGGGAGAAATGGAACAAAACTCATTAATAATGTGTAACTATTAATTTTATACAAAATGAGTTTATATTTTGTCATCATCAAAAAGAGAGAGATTGTTAATACAAATAATGTCTAAAACGTTATTTATATTTTTTGACCTCTTAACGTTTTGATAATAACAAAATGTAAAAACGTTTACGATAAAATTAAACGTTTACAAACTATTAATCGGGAAATTCCATTTCTAAAATTAGTGATTACTTAAGGTATGAACAAACAAATCATTAAGCATGATTAGTGATCAAGAAAATATTTTTCTCTCATCTATTACATTTTTACAAAAGATTTTCACAAAATTAATTATACAAAATATTTTCTAATTAAAAGAAAAGTTTTATTAAAAACATAAATTTTGAAATTCAAATCCCCCCTCACCCCAAAACGGAAGCTTCTACACCAGATACAACCTTCCCCACAAAAAGACAAAAAAGGGAGCGGAGTCTAGGTGGCGGCCCCCTTATAGGCCTGGTGGCCCCCTTATATATATGGGACCGTCGGGACCACCACCAGTTACCGTTGGCTTTTCCTATCTATAAATACTGGTCCAACCCTTACTGAAAATCATTCCTCTTTGCACAAAATTTTTCAGTCTCTTCTCCCTCTCTCTAAAACTTCGTTCTCTCACTAAAAACTCTTGATCACTAACATACTTAGATCTTGTTTCAAGTGATCTAATCTCTTTTTCTCATCTCTTTCCTCTCATTCAAGTGCAAGATAAGAACACTCTTATTCGTCAAGAAACGAAGTGTTAATTAGTGATCTCTCCTCTTTTCTTCTAAGTACCAAACCTCCATTGTATTTATCTTGTGTATTTGTGTGATTCGGATATTGTGTAGATCCGATAGTGTAGATCTTGTGAGTGTGTATATATTATGAAGTGGTAGATTGGTTCTAGCTAAGATTAGGAATCGACATTTAGCTTAGTGTCAAAAAATAACATAAGCGACGTGTAAACAGTTTTCTCCGCCTAAAGGGAGCTTGTTGACATAGTGAAATCTCGAGTCGGATACTTAGGGAGTGGAGTAGGGCGAAGAGATGCTTTGTAGCCGAACCGCTATAAAATCTTGGTGTCTTGGTTTGGTCGTTTCTTTCCTTATCTCTTTATATTATTATTGTTGTTATCTATTTTTAGTTTAGATAGTTATTGCTTGTTCATATTGTGAATTAGTTAAACATATAACTCGGATCTAAACATTTTTGAAAGTAAAATTTTTAAACGTAAAACAAACATGTAAACTATTCAACCCCCCCCCCCCTCTAGTTTCCACATATTACTTGCTTTTATCATCATCCATTTGTTACAGATACCGTTAAACCATAGATATAGATCCTAACTCATTCCATATAGTTTAACATTTAGTTTCTCGTTATAGAAGTTTATTCAGATCTACCAAACGTAATCAAGAATCATCTTGAATTACACTTTAGGTGTGGCCACACAATCATCTGATTAATTTTGGAGAGGCGCCATGGTATCATTATGCAATTAAATAATTGGAGGAACAAATTCTTTATTGACTACAAGTGTTGTGGATGCTGCTTCACATCACTTCCAAAAATAGCCTTTATAACTACCTATTTTCGGTTTGCCGTTTAATTAAATCCAAAAAGGTGGACATCCATAATGTGCAAAAACTTGTTGTGTAGTCAAAGTATAAGGATGACTTATTTAACCATTTTTGACTTTTAATCATGACTAAGCGATCCAATAAAGTAATATTCAAGGTTGGGGTATCATTATGCATCCCTGGTGAATACACATCGTGATTTGGCTCGAGAACAAATCCATGATATTCAAAGAATATAACCAACACCTACATTTACTTATGTAGAATAATTCTCATATTGTTACAACCGACAATGGACAATATTTTGAATGATTAATCATTCAAGGATTCAAACATGCAAATATAAGGATAACAATTATTATATGTATGAATTATCTAATTACAACGTATCTTATTTGCAGAAAGTAAAAAACTGTATTACAATCCAATTATCCAAATATTAAAAACAAGTTTTGCATGAAACTTATTAGCAAGTTGAAGTCCAAGTTTCTAAACTTTCTCAACTCTTTCTTACAAGACAGCTAGAATAGCTATTCTGAGTAAACTTTCCACTTATTTGTTTTAATTTGACAAATTTAGTGAAGGATTTGAAATGATATGATGAGTGTCGTAGGTATATTTTCATACTACTGCAAGTATCAAGTAGGAAATGTGACAGTAACTTTAAGGAGATATTTAAGTCATCAACAATTCCTCATCTCGACAGCCTCTTCATCTTTACAGTTTCTTAAAATGTAAAATATTCTCATTCTTTAATGTGTAATGCAACAATGCTCTTAGCTGAGCATATCTAGTTAGTAGATTTATCATAAAAGATGAAATCCTACTTTAAATATGATTGATTATTCTCTAGCATTATGTGTACACAAACAACACTATGCCTTATATATTCGTAAAATTTTGTTTTAACAATCATCTAAATCACTCTCAATTAGATACTATTGCTATCAGTTATCTAAACACTCTCAATTAGATATTGTTGTTGTTAACTTATCTTGCTCTTGTGCAAAAAGTAACAACCAGTCTCATACACAATAAAAGATATACATGATGAATCCTTCGTTAAAAGGTTTCCATCCATGTATTAAATTATCTCAAGTGAAATATATCATTTAAGACTTGCTTCAATGATGTATTGCATTGTGTTGAACTTAAATTCCGCATATGTTTATTTCATTAAACATTTATTATAAGGTCGTTTGTTTTATTTCATAAATTCCTAAGTGAAGAACCTCAAGGATGTTTCATTCCAACCTCAAGGATTAACATCTATCTCAGATGAAATGATACCTTCAATATGTTACACAACATATAAATTTTAAGGAAAAATATAGTGCTCCCACTTGATGTAAGGTGTACTCATGAGTTATCTTAATTTAATCAAAATTCATATTGTAATTAAACTTAAGATTTCAGCTCCTAGATGCATGATCCAATCCACACTTAGATTTTTATATTGTATACTTTATAAAGATTATTTTAAACGTATAACCCTTTTTGATTACACATTGTCCTCGCAAAAGGTAATCATTAAGAAAAGAGTTATAAAACTTAATTATCATATTACAAATATAGACTCATAACCCTTTTGATTACACATCGTCCTCGCAATGTAATCATTAAGGAAAGAGTTATGATCCTTAATTCACCATATTGTAGATTCAAGAAAACCTGTATGACAATTAGTTATTTTTAAATAATTAATGCATGTAGAAAAGAAAGATTTAATCATAGTTAATTGCTTGAGTAAGATTAAAAACTCTTATCATTAGTCAGGCATTAACATGTATACAATTTTATCCTTATGAGTCTTTCTTCAAAAGAAACTCATTTTAACCTCACATTTTACTATTTGGTGAAAGATCAATCAAGCTCAAAACTTTGATTGCCTTTTAAGGACTGCATCTTGTCATTCATAATTCTAAGATATTTATCAGATTCAAGATGCGATAATTCATCTTATTATTTAGCGGGTTTATTATGACTCTCTAACTTATATTCCTCAGCATTGATATAAAAATATCACTCCATTGATGAGTCATCCTTACGGATATATGAATGAGAGTTACATTATACTTTGGTTTGACATTTTGATGTTTAAGCAAGTGAATTCAGAAGGTTATGTATTTTGTTCTTGAATATCTTCAAGATCTATAAATGCTCTCATTTACTTTTGTAAGAAGAGACACTTCTCTAAATACTAAGTATTTAAGCAACAACAAATTATTCTTAATTAGGACAACAAAATACATTTTACAGTTCTCATCTCTAGCTTGTTAATAATATGCTTCATAAGATATTAACAAATTTCAGAACTTTAATCAAGACATGATGGGATTCATCCCAATCCGTAAATAGATAATGTCTTGAATACCTTCTAGGTTGAAACTATATTGAGTGTATCCATGACACACGCAAAATTCTAACCTTGATCAATTTTGGAGGTAGAGCCATTTAAGTTATCAGAAATCAAACAATATGAATATAGTTTGTTTCACCACATTAGACATACCATAATAATGTGGTATTCTATGAATATTGGAATTGTGAGACTCCATCAGAATTCCCTAGATAACTTAATTCTCTTTAGATCAAATACTCACCAATTTGGTCAAGCCAAATTGAATACAAAGTATTTTAAAACCAAATGCATGCTATAACGTATATATCTTTAAATAGTACATAACTTTATGTTCATGTGTTTCAAGAAAACAGAACATGTCAAGTATACATTACTAGTCTTTGAATAATTCAGGGACCTCATGTTAATGTGTTAACAAGAAGACATGACAATTTTACTACTTACTTTATGTTATCAGTCATTGATTAATTCAAGGACTTTATAATTATGTCTGAACAAGAACATAATTATTCTAACTAAAGTAATTATGAACACAAACTTTTGAGTTCAATAGTAATTTCAAGTTAATTTTGTACTTCCTTAATTATGATTATATAATTTAACCATAAGTCTATTGACTAA
>BQNB010017929.1:21854-38456 GCA_026074375.1 Tanacetum coccineum
AAAGTAATCTTCTTAAATCCTTACGGAATACTTATTACTATATTATTATTGATAATTGGTATTTTAGTTATATATATATTTATATACTATTATATTAAGAATCAGAAGTCAACAACTGGAGGTTGTAAGTTTTTGGGAAACAGGTTGATATCTTGGCAGTGCAAGAAGCAAACTGTAGTTGTCACCTCTACTACTGAAGCTGAATATGTGGCTGCTGCTAGTTGCTATGGACAAGTACTCTGGATTCAAAACCAATTGCTGGATTATAGGTATAATTTCATGCATACTATGATTCACATTGATAATAACAATACTGTTTGCATTATTGAAAATCCTGTTCAACATTCTAAAACAAAACATATAGAGATTAGACATCATTTTATAAGAGATCGCAATGCTAAAAAGTTAATTCAAATGGTTAAAATTGATGCTGAACATTGTAACACCCTCAAATCTGAGCACGCAGCGAAATGTTGAATATTCGAGGGCGTTACATTATTGGATCAATAGCACAAGATTATGAGAACGACTACTAAACGTGTTGTTTGAAAAAGATACATTGGATTAACAAAATACTTGTTTGTTATATAAGCTCATGGCTTCAAATTGTTCAACAATGTAATTAAAGATTTCGGTTTATAACAATTGTCCCAATAATGTAATAAGACCCCAAATCTTAAGTATTGACTCTTCAATTATTGACTTCCAATGTATCATCGCACCTCGTGCCTTATTGACCTAAAAAACATGCTTAAAACGTCAACATAAAGTTGGTGAATTCACAGGTTTGTGTAAAACAATAGCAGGACCGCAAGATTTCCAAGTGTATGATTTAAGCAACACATGCAAACATCATAAAAAGTAATTACGTTTTCCTAAGCTCATGACACTGAAGCTCGACATGTATGAATGCAATATATTGCCAATGTATGCCCGTGAATGATGTTCTAACCCGAAACATCCCAATCCTGACATGGTATACGTTCGTTCCCGGTGATAGCTAATCACCCGAACAGGGATTGTCAATCCCAGATAGATCTACTTATAACATTCGCGCTCACAATCCAGTAATTGACCGTTCATGATAAGGGCTCAGTGGGTTATCGCTACTTAGGCAAACATGTAATCATTGTATAAAATGTACACTTGCGTCCAATTTGTAAAACAAAGCATGTTCTCACCCCAAGGATGTAAATCATTTAAATAATTGTAAAACATGGGGCTATGAACTCACCTTAGCAGGTAGTTCTCTGAATGATAATAAATATCCAAGTAAGCAATGAATCACACCGTCAAGTACCTAAGTAAATACGGTCAAGTCTTAGTCTACACATTTAGGCTAACGACTCAATTGAAATAAACTAAATTCAACTTCAAGTATATATATACAGTTATCACCATGTGTCTGTGGTGTCACAAGATTATTGTATTTATAATTTCGATGAGGTCTCGAGAAACGCGAAATCATTGTTAATAAATATACTTATTTATTAAGTCGTTAATTAAACCCGTTTAATGTCCGAATATCTTAATGTTCGACCGATTTTTTAAGTGTTTTATTAATTCACTTTTGTTCTCAAATATACCCTTAAGTTTCTAGATATTACACTGTAGTCCCTAGGTTTATAAATATAAACATTTATACTTTAAACCCTTTGGTTTCGATAATTACATAATTAGTCCCTTAAGTTTAAAAATGAAATTTAGGTCTTTATAGTTACACTTCAATCCCTGAGTTTTAGAATGTTTCAAAAACAGTCCCTGGAGTTATCACAATTTGAAAATGACAATTTAATCCCTTAAGTTTTGAAATTTACATTTTTAGCCCCTTTATTTGCAAAAATTGCATTTAGCTCCAATTTAATCCCAACAAGTGGCATTTGGCTTCATTTGGTCCAAATAAGTCAACGAAACTGTTTCGGCTTAAAAATAAGCATTTCAAGCTTATTTTTGGCTTAACGGGCCTTGTTGGGCCCGTTACGGCCCGTTTAATATTTGAAAGGTCCGTTATGGTTTTAATAAGTTCAAAGGTCCTCAATAAGCTCAGTGGGGCCTGATAAGCTATAAATAAGCTCGAGGAGCTTATTGTAGCTTATTTCGAGTCTATTAGGCTCGCAAGCCCAACAACTCGACCCGATGAGAACCTTAAGAGTTCCTTAGGCCTTTTAGCTTATTTTTTGTCCTTATTAAGCCCATCATTTCCAATTTATATTAAGCCTAAACGATCTGTTTTCTTTTTCAGCTTATTCAAAATAAGCTAATAAGCTAATAAGCCCTCTTATTGGGCCGGCTTGGGCCTGTTAAGGCCCGATAAGGGTTTTAAGGGTTCGGGCTTAATTCTTTCGGGTCCGTTAGCTTGTCTAGGCTTATTACAATACCTATAAGCTGTCTAAGCTCACAAATAAGCCGCCAAGCTTATTTGTGGCTTATAGGCCTTCGTTAGTCATAGTAATGGGCCGTTAAGCCCATTTAGGGTTCGGCTAGATTTTCTAGGGCATGTTAAGGTCCATGAGAGTCAATAAGCATGTAGGTCTCTTAATAAGCCCGAGTGAGCTTATTAATAAGCTGTGGGCCCGCCTAGATGGCTTATTGGGCCCGTTTGGATTTAAATGGCTCGTCTCGGCCCGTTAAGGTTTTCCTTTGCATCTCGTGTGTCCTAAACGAGTTTAAAACTCCACAAGCCCTTGATAAGCTCAAGTGAGCTTATCTATAAGCTACGGGTCTCGTAACAAAAGCTATTGGGCCTGTTGGGCCCCCATGGTGGGCTGTTAAGCCCAAAATGACCCGAAAGTGGTTCTTTGGTTTACTAGTTTGGTTCTAGTGTTTTGATCCTTTCGTTAAGCACTCGTTTGGATTTATTAATCGTGTTTCCACACATGCATTCATTCTATAGGCTCATGTATTCCTTCCCAAGTCGTATCATTATGTTTCTAGTAAATGTTTACGCGTAGAACTTGCGTGACCAAGTAAAATGAACCCATGATCACTATGATCCTTATTTGTGTATTTAAATGAGTGTTTAGAACTTAACTTGACATTTCACTATGTTTTATACATGTTTGCACCACACAAGGCCTCATATACTTAACATACGTGTGTAAACCATGCATGGGTCGAACCATGCATGTTTGTGCCCATGTTAACTTTGTCATACACAAGGTAACGTGCCCCTTTCCAACTAGACATGCTAAAGCGACTAGAATATAGATAGATAGGGGTTTAGTTCGAGACTTACAATAGTCCTAGAGTCTTGATGGCGGGTTTAGATGTAAACCCGACTCGTATACATCCAAACATGTATTTCTTAAGCTTTAAAGCTTGGCATACCCAATCCTTAGCTCGCGTACGCTTCTTAACAACCTTGTATGCTAACTTAAGTGCACTTTGTGTCTTTAGAATGAAATGTGGGTCATGTGTGGGTTCGGTTTGATGTAAGCCGAATAAGATAGGGAGAAAAGAAGAAGTTTATCTTAGTGAGAGAGTTTTGAAAGTTTAGAAATGTATTAATTGTAGTTGTGAGTATGTATTTATAGGCAATAAGCTTAGTTACATCTTCTAGTCTACAAACAAAACCAAACCGTGCCCTAACCTTGTGGTTTAGTGGTTTCTAGTTAGCCACACATAGTTTCTTGCTAAACCACCTAAGTACAAGCTTTAATTAGTTAGTTGATGTACAAAATTTACTTAGCTAGCAAAATCTTTAGGTTTTGTGGGTTGGGGCTTGGTTAACCGCGGCATAAGAAGGCAAGAACAAAAGAAATGGTTATTAACCATTGGTTACTTGGCTAATAAGAGACATTAAGTACTATCCTTAATTAGTTTGAGGATGTACTAGTACTTTAGGATTGTTTAGAAAATTTGATTTAGCTAGTATACACTAAGGACGATTTATGTGGCTTTTCTTGTACCCACATTCGGCTATTTTATGTTACTAACACAAGATTTGGTCAAATTTTGTGTTTAGGCATTTAAATTGGGTATTGGTTTGAGTCTAGGTAAGTCTAGGTATTTCCGGGGTGTGTCCAAATGTATTTTATCGCAAAACATAACCCTTTTACGTGTCCAATAAAAATAAAATACGCAAAGTACATAATTATCTTTCTAGAAATTATATATTACTTGGTGGATGTAAACCTTAATTTATTTGATGACCATTTACATTTATTGATTATTTTTAGTCTACGCGATTTAGCTTAAAAGTAAATATTAAAAGTAAACGCGCATCAGACTAAAATAAATAGTGATCATTAATAGAGTCGTAC
Organism: Tanacetum coccineum; assembly: GCA_026074375.1. Lineage (NCBI taxonomy): Eukaryota > Viridiplantae > Streptophyta > Magnoliopsida > Asterales > Asteraceae > Tanacetum > Tanacetum coccineum. The sequence goes on from BQNB010017929.1 coordinate 26,117, forward strand.
AATGACATGAAAATGATAAATGTTACAGTCTCCACCCGTTAAAAGAGCTTTGTCCTTAAATCTTAAGACCTTGTAGTAGATGACGAAGCCTGGTTTGTGAAAAGTTATGGGTATTTTTGTTTGAACGAATCTTCACGTTCCCAGGTGAACTCAGGGCCCCGCCTAGAGTTCCAGCGAACCTTAACCAATGGTATCCGGCTTCGCTTTAATCGTTTGATCTCCCGTTCCATGATTTCAATGGGCTCTTCCACAAACTGAAGCTTATCGTCAACATGAATTCCTTCTAACGGCATGACTAATGGTTCGTCAGCGTAACATTCCTTCAGATTAGACACGTGGAAGGTATGGTGAACTCTGCTCAACTCTTGAGGAAGTTTCAGCCTGTAGGCAACTTTCCCAACTTTTGCTAACACCTTGAAGGGTCCGACATATCTCGGGTTCAGCTTGCCCCGCTTACCGAACCGTACGACTCCTTTCCAAGGTGAGACCTTGAGCATAACTCTGTCCCCAATCTCGAACTCCATCGGCTTTCGTTTCCGATCAGCGTAGCTCTTTTGTAGATCCTGTGCAGCTTGTATCCTTTGCTTGATCAGGACGATCTTTTCCGTTGTTTATTGGATTAATTCTGGGCCAGTCAGTTGGGCTTCCCCAACTTCGGCCCAACACACCGGTGATCGACATTTTCGACCATACAGTGCCTCATAAGGGGCGGCCTTTATGCTAGCGTGAAAGGTTTCGACACCATCTGGGTTTCGACACCATCTGGGTTTGCCTCATGTTAAGCTCCTTCTGATCGAGAATGTGTTGTAGGCTTTTATGGTTGGTGAACACAGTGTATCTGGTTCCGTATAGATAGTGTCTCCATATCTTTAGGGCAAACACTACCGACCCAAGCTCTAAATCATGAGTGGTGTAGTTCTTCTCGTGAACTTTTAACTGTTGAGAACCATAGGCAATCACTTTCTCTCTCTGCATTAGCACATCACCTAAACCTTTGTGTGACGCATCACAGTAGACCACAAAGTCTTCGCTTCCCTCAAGTAAAGCCAGAATTGGTGCACTGCACAGCTTCTTGCTTTATTAACTGAAAAGCGTTCTCTTCCTTTTCTCCCAGTCGAACTTGATTCCTTTCTGAGTAAGTTTCGTCATTGACTTAGCAATCTTCGAAAATCCTTCAATGAATCTTCGATAGTAACCAGCAAGACCTAGAAATTGGCGGATTTCTGTTGGTGTCTTAGGAGATGCCCAATCCTTGATAGACTCTATCTTGGCTGGATCCACATGTATGCCTCTACTATCAATGACATGTCCGAGAAATTGTACCTTCGGAATCCAAAATTCACATTTTGAAAACTTAGCATACAACTTCTCCTTCTTAAGCAATTCCAAAATTGCTTAAGTGGTTCTTTCAGCTCTCTTCATCTTTTGAATAGATAATATGTCACTCGAATAAACAATTACAAACTATCCAAGTAAGGCTTTGCAACAACTCCAGGTTCATGATTCCATGAATACTCAGGTGGAATTTGTCAGTCAAATGGCATAACCTGGAACTCGTAATGGCAAACCGAGTTCGAAAATGCCGGTCTTGGAATGTCTTGCTCTCGTACCTAAGCTGGTGATATCCTACGTCAGGTCTATCATCGAATAAATACTGGATCCTTGAAGTGATCAAACAAATCATCGATCCTCGGAATGGAATAACGATTCTTAACTTTCAGTTAATTTAAACGCACGGTAGTCGATGCACCATCCCTGAATGACCCATCCTTCTTTTGCCAAATAGAACCAGGCTCCCCAAACGACTAGGTCCTTATGAATCCCTTGACAGAAAGTTCTTGTAATTGTTCTGATCAATCCTTCATTTCGGATGGAGCCAACGATATGGTGCTCGAGCGACGATGCGGCTCCTGGAATTAAGTCCTATTTGGAATTCCACTGGTCGAGCCCGGAGGAAGACCTGTCAAGTCCTCGGAAATCCTTCAGGAAAATCTGACTTTGGTACGCCTCTATCAGTTTTCTTCGACTTGTCCTCCACTGTCTTGCGGATATCTATGCTAAAGAAGACCTGGCATCCCTTGGCCATTAACTCTTTGAGCTTTTGACACAGATAACATGTCCAACCGGTGATCTCTCCCCCGGTGCTACTTTCGTTGCCACAAAAAGTCAAAGTTTCATTCCCGTAGGGAATTTGAACAAGTTTCTCATCGCACACGATCACGGCGTGACATCTTCTTAACCAGTCAATTCCACATCGGAAACATACCCAGTTCTACGGCATTAGAATCTATTTGAACGGATGGCGCTAAGAAATTTTAAGGTGCAACCTCGTATAATTGTAGTCTATCTTCGACTAATTTCCCATCAGCTAATCGACATCGCTAGCAAAAATTTCTAATGAATTTTGGGGTCGATGTTATCAAGGAACTAAATACAGTGGCTATGAAACTTCTATCGGCACCAGTGTCGAATAAGATAGATGCATAGTGGTTATTTAAGAGGAACGTACCCGTGACGATATTGGCATCAGGGTTTCCCGGTGCATTTCCCCTCTTTTCTGCATTCCTAACTGCATTGACCCAGCCTTGTGCATTCCCATTCCTTCCATCTTTATTCTTTAGCTTAGGACAATCTCTCTTGAAATATCCTGGTGCTCCACACTCAAAACAACCATTTCCTTTGGGAGTTTCCCCATTGCCCTTCTGAGTATTAGCAGCATTTGTGCTACCAGTACTCCTGCAATCGCGAGCAAAGTGCCATAATTTGTTGCACTTGTGGCACCTCTGGGTGCACGGGCCATTGTGGTGGAGTTGGCACTTGGTGCACTTAGGCAAAGATCCCCCATAAGACTTCCTTTCGCCTGTCCCCATATTGTAGACCTTGGCGACATTCTGCCGAGTACACGTAATACAATACAAAAGATCTAAGGCTATGCTAGCGGGGAAAACCCCTAATACTTAACATGCATGTACAATGACCTAGCAAGATAAAATAACATAAATCACTAGATGTGACTGTCAGCATCCCCAGAAGCATCCTGGTGATCTGGGATCCTAGCCTCTGGTCCTGGCTGTCTAGCTCTCCTCTGCTGCTCCCGCAGTGATAACAACTTGGCCTGCATGTCGCTCATCTCTCGCCTCATGTCTTTAATGACTCGGAGAGTCTCTACCATCTGTGCTTGACATCTACGGTCAGTCTCTCGAAGAGCTGCTAACTCAGCCTCCTGCATCTAAAAGCGAGTCTCCTGTACCTGATGTTGTGTCTGAATGAGAGTACTCTGCAACTGTAGCTGTGTCTGGTGTGCCTGGAGATGGGTCTCATGTGCATACACATGATCATGATGGAAAACTTCAAAAACCACCTCCTGATGAGTCGCCTGACTCAATCCTATCGAGTGAGCCCAAGCCTCTCAAGAAGCATAGGCCTCCTCATCCACCATCCATACTGTCTCCTAGAGAGTCATCCTATCCCACATAAGTAAATCGACCCGCTGCGAGTTCATATTGAGTCACTGTGATATACGAGACCTACTATCCTGAGCATCCTCTAGTAAAGCATACAAGTCCTGTGTATCATGCTCATGGATCTCAGCAAGCTCTTTGACCTAGGTATTGACCTCTTTCCCTACGGGTCATAGCGTGCTTATTCTCTGGAAACTGCCTCTGCCGGATCTACCCAAGTACCCCTAATCCCGTACCTAACATCTCTAATCCCCTGTTGCCTCTCTTCAGCATCTACCGTGCTAACAAATCCATAATCTATCCCTCGACCTCTGGTAGGTCTAGCAGTAGAACTCTCTCCGATCTCATATCTGGAGCCTATAGTGGACAAATACAACCTCTTACGGGGAGGCTGCTCAGACTCGGGGATGTCATCCCTATGGTCAACAGGTGGTGGTATGTATAGAGATGGTGGTAGTGGTGGTAGTAAAGGTGATGGTAATGCGGCAGTATATTAGTATACGGCATTCAATAAGAGCCTGACGTGGATGCTAATCAGAGTGTCTGGATTTGGTGGACAACCAGATGATGGTGTAAAGGTGGTGAATGTGCTTGTGGGGTCGTGTACCTAGCAAGGCGCTCCTCTGCAGAGGGTGGTGATAGTGAGATAGGTGGTGATGGTGATGGAGTAGTCATGGTCAGAAGTCTCTCAACCTCTAGCTCTGGTGGAAGGGATATGGAAGTCTGGGGCCGGACGGTAATCCTAGCTCCAATAGTAATGTTAGTGGAGGGTGGTGGTATAATGCTTTGTTCCCTCTGGTAGGGAAAAAAGGGCTCATCAACAGGTTTATATACGGTAGTTAGAGTCAGCTGGAGCAAGTGCTCCTCCGTCCTCCTCGTCCTCCTCTCCTCCTCGTCCTATCCACATCATTGGCGTCATGCTAGATGAATCGTCATCATTCATCATCTTCCATAATCTCCACGTTCCATAGGATAGTCAACCGGAACTCCTCTGTCTCATCTACATCGTACTCCTTGGATCCTACCTCGGGATCCGATTCGTAAAACATGTCAAGGTGACCTCTGCAGTAGGTGTATTCAACAAATAGGGTTGGGTAATGGCTGTCTCAGCGGAAACTCATTGCCCTACTCTAACGGTATATACTCTGGGTATATACTGCTCTGGCACGTATTCGGAGTCAGGATCCTGTGCCTGTTCGAATAGAGGCTCACACCTCATCCCTCGTCCAGAGGAACTAGGCGGTGTCTGTGGATTCTCTGGGCCTGGTTATGTAATATGGTGTGGGGGTCCGCTTCTCGGCTGTATCGGGAGTCCCGTTCGTATCTCTTGTACAAGGACCCGTGGAATGCCCCCTCAGATAAACTCCTCTCATCGGTTCCCCAGAAGGCTCTTGCCGGGCTCAGCCTGGGATCAGAGTCAGTGTAGACGGAAGTGTAGGTAACAGCAGATGTCGCAGAAGACATGATTACTGCAAAAAGCAAAAATAACCTATATAAGTATTACTTATAGGAAAGATCGGTATGATATGTCTGTAAGCTTTAATAATAAAGATTTCGCCGTTATAGTACATATACGTAATATCATTTATATTACACATATATTAATTAGGTAAGCAATTTGTACCCTACTAATGCTAAAGCATTGCATGTATTTTAAGCATATATGTGCTAGATGTAAACAAGTAATGCATGTATGTTCCTCGCAAAATCCCATTTGTGAAAACAGTGTTTGAAAATGGTTATAGTCCAGACAAAACTTTTGACCTGGTTCTCTATAACCTTGGCTCTGATACCAATCTGTAACACCCTCAAATCTGAGTACGCAGCGGAATGTTGAATATCCGAGGAGCGCTGACATTTATGGATTCAATAGCACAAGATCTGAGAAGATACTAAACTTGTTCGTCTTGAAAAAAGATCATTACATTAACAAAATACTTGTTTGTTACATAAGCCCATGGCTTCAAATTGTTCAACAATATAAATAAAGATTTCGGTTTATAACAATTGTCCCCAAAATGTAATAAGACCCCAAATCTTAAGTGTTGACTCTTTATATTGCTTCTTGTATCATGCACTCGTTGCCTAATTGACCTAAAAACATGCTTAAAAGGTCAAATAATTTTGGTGAATTTCATAGGTTTATTGTAAATCATTAGGTTAGGACCGCATGATTTCCACATGTGTGTATGATTTTACAACATAGGCATACATCATAAAAGTAACTTTACGTTTTCCTAAGCTCATGACACTGAAGCTCGACATGTATGAATGCAATATATTGCCAATGAATGCCCCATCGTGATTGATGTTATAAACCCGTAACATCCAAATCCGTCATGGTCATTACGTTCGTTTCCCAGTGATTAGCTAATCACCCGATATCGGGGTATTGTCAATCCCAAATGATCTATCTATAACATTCACGCTCAACAATACAGTAATGACAGTTCATGATAAAGGGCTCCAATGGGTTTATCGCTACTTAGGCAAACACGTAATCATTTATAAAATGTACACTTGCGTCCCAATTTGTAACAAAGCATGTTGTCACCCCAAGGGATGTAAATCATTTATAATTGTTAATAACATAGGGCTTGAACTCACCTTAGCAGGTAGGCTCTCGGAATGACAATAATTATACAAGTAAGCAATGAATCACACCGTCAAGTACACTATGTAGATACGGTCAAGTCTTTGTCTACACATTTAGGCTAAACGTATCTCATTGTTAAACTAAATTTCCATTTCAAGTTTATATATATGTATCACTTGTCTGTGGCGGTGCCACATGGTTTTTGTATTTATAATTTCATTGGTTCTCGGGAAAAAACGTGAAATCGTTATTTAATTATAATTATACTTTATTTTATTAATAATTGTTAATTAAAGACCTGCTTAATAATCCCGAATATGTTTATACTCGTTTGTTCGTTATCGTTTATTAATCCCTCCCCGTTCATAAAATACTTTCAAGTATTTTATTTTACACTTTAAACCCTAGGTTTGTAAAATATAAATATTTCACTTCAAACCTTCTAGTTTCAATAATGACATAACTAGTCCTTTAACTTTCCAAATTTACAAACTTTGGTCTTATAGTTCTTAAATTGTTGCTAATCGTTTTGAAAAGGTTTTCCGACGTTATTTGATTCAGAAGAAAATGACAATTTTTAAACTTTTAGTTTCCGTAATTGGCATTTTTGTACCATTTATACTTATTAAAAATTTGATTTTTAACTCTAAATTATTAAGTTTCAACAAGTGACAAAATGACTTTTTAAGTTTAATTAAGCTGCAAAAATCAATTGGCTTATAAATAAGCCCCATTCGAGCTTATTTAGGCTTAATGGGCCGGTTTAGGCCCATTAAGGTCCAAAATGAGTTTTAATGATCCAAACTAGTTTTAATAGGTTCAACACGTTTAATAAGTCCAATTAAATCTAATAAGTTTCCAATAAGCTCAGCGAGCTTATCTTGGCTTATTTTGAGCTTATTGGGCCTGAAAGCCCAATAGCTTACTCGACAAACACCCTTAAGGGTTTATGGGCTTTGCTAGCTCATTTCTAATTTGTATTAAGCCTAAAACAATCTGTTTTTTATGTTAAGCTTATTCTAAATAAGCTAATAAGCACTCTTATTGGGCCAGCTTGGGCCTGTTAAGGCCCGATAAGGGTTTTAAAGTGTTTCGTTGGGTCCATTTGGGTCCATTAAGTGTAATTAAGTCTATTAAGCTCATTGAGCTCTCATAAGATCATCAATAAGCTGTCCGAGCTTATTGTGAGCGTATTTGCTCGAATTGGGCTTGTTGGACTCGGTATGAGCCCGTTAAGAGTTTTAAGGGATTGGGCTTTATTTTATTGGGTCCAATAACTTGTACTAGGTCCAACTAGCTTATTAAAGTGGTACAAGCTCACCAATAAGCTGTCTCCAATACGTGGGGCTTATTAAACAAGCTTTCGTGTTCGTTAATGGGCTTTTTAGGCCCGTTAGGGTTCGAATGGGTCGCTACATGACTTGGGTTGGCCCATTAGGGTCCATTAGACTCCCTTGGGTCTATTAAGTCCACCAATGTTCATACAAGCCTACTAATAAGCCATCCGAGCTTATCATGAGCTTATTGGCTCGTATTGGGCTTGGTTGTGGGCTAGTAAGCCCGACAAGGGTTTGTTTGTGTTTTTAAGCACTCGTCAACGTGTCCTAAGACCTATACTAGTTTCATGAGTATATTAAGTCTTTCAATAAGCTCAAGGAGCTTATTCATACTTTGTGGCTCCTCTATCTTGGGCCCGTTGACACTTCTAGCACAAACATGGTTCGAAATATTGGTCTAGCGACTAGGTGTTATTTATTTGGCTTGTATTTAGATCGTGTTCGCCACATGCACACGTAAAAGAGTGTCGAGTATTCCTTCCCAAGGCCAAATGCTACATTTACTCGAAAGGTTTACGTGTATCTTTTATAAAAATGGTTTGTACGTGCCATAGGTCTCGTTTGCTTATGGACGAAAACGTGAAGTCCCTTGTTTACTTGTTTAACTTCTTTGTATTTGTCCCTCCTTTCTCCGCCCCCCCTCGTACATGTGTGTTAATAAGTCTTAGCACCAAACGAGTATAACATGTACATGTATAGCTACGTAACCCTATATGGGTCCCGACACGAGTATAAAAATCAAATAAAGACTAAGCTATGAATCTCATTGAGTCGAGAGAGACTTACAATGGTCCTAGAGCTCGATGGCGTGATTAGATGTAAACCCAACTCGTATACACCCAAACGTGTATTACTTAAGCTTCAAAGCTTGGTATACCCAATCCTTAGCTCGTACACAACTCTTAACACCCTTATGTTCAATCTTAAAGGCTTCTTCGTGTTCTTAGAAGGAATGTGGGTCGAGTTTGGGTTCGGTTTGATGTAAGCCGAATAAGGTAGGGGGAAAAGAAGAAGTTTATCTTAGTGAGAGAGTTTTGAGAGTTTAGAAATGTATTAAGTGTAGTTGTGAGTGTGTATTTATAGGCAATAAGCTTAGTCACATCTGTCTTGTACACGAACCAACCAAACCGTTCCCTAACCTTGTGGTTTAGTGGTTTCTAGTTAGTCACACATAGTTTCTTGCTAAACCACCTAAGTACAAGCTTTAATTAGTTAGTTGATGTACAAGATTTACTTAGCTAGTGAAATCTTTAAGTTTTATGGGTTGGGGCTTGGTTAACCGCGGCATAAGAAGGCAAGAGCAAAGAAATGGTTATTAACCATTGGTTACTTGGCTAATAAGAGACATTAAGTACTATCCTTAATTAGTTTGAGGATGTACTAGTACTTTAGGATTGTTTAGAAGATTTGATTTAGCTAGTATACACTAAGTATAATTTATGTGGCTTTTCTTGTATCCACATTCGACTATTTTATGTTACTAACACGAGATTTGGTCGAGTTTTGTGTTTAGGCATTTAAATTGGGTATTGGTTTGAGTCTAGGTAAGTCTAGGTATTTCCAGGGTGTGTCCAAATGTATTTTATCGCGAAACATAACCCTTTTACGTGACCAATAAAAATAAATACGCATGTATACATAATTATCTTTTAATAACGATTTCTTTCTTGGTTGATGTAACCTTATTTTATTTTGATGACCGTTTACATTCATTGATTATTTTTAGTCTACGCGATTTATCTTAAAAGTAAATATTAAAAGTAAACGTGTATCGGACTAAAATAAATAGTGATCATTACTAGAGTCTTACAATGACACGAAAATGAGAAATATTACACCATGAACCCTTTGTAAGAACAACTATTGTTCCCACCATTTCTACCTTTCCCACCATTAGCATTCACCTAATTAGCCACTTAAGTGACGATTTGAGGTAGGATGGTTTGCAATTGCTGCGCGATGATGGCAGCAATGTCAGGATTCTCGTTATCATTGTGTTGCTAGGACCGCTTCTTCGGGATGGAGCCATTTCTATAAAAGATAAAAATTTATATACATTAGACGATATAATAAGGATTTCCAATCCCATAACCTTATCATACTCTATACATTACCATATACATACAAGAATAACCAACATATAACGTGTCAACATTAATCCATGTAATCATACTTGCAAGTCCACTTGTGTTGTGGCGCATGTATAATTATGTTGGCCACCATAATTATAGATGCCCCCTTTCACAAATGTACTCCCTCCTATGACGACACTTCTTAAGGTTAACACACCACATAACACATAATTCAAATCATTCAACTCATCACGCGCGGAAATAATCCAGCAAATACTTAATTCATAATATTAAAATACTTAAACAAAATCCAATAACCAAAAGTAGACATTCCTAAACATGGCTCCAACCAAAGTCAAACAACTAAAATCTTAAAACTTAGAACGAGACGGATAGTCAGGTATTGGGTCGAACTCCACTCTCACAAGTGTCTTCCAACTCATTACACTTGGGTCCACTCCTTGCTGTGGACTCGAGATCTGAATCACTGTCGGATACTGCATAACTCAAAAACTCATAGTTTGGCCCTTTTTCAGGAGCTTCCTTCGATCCCTTCTTTTCAGGCTCTTCTTCTTCTTCCTTCGATGGCGTGTATCCAGGAAACTTTCTAGGAAATTTGGAGACAGTGCCATCCTTTGCAATCATTTTCGTTTCCAACTTCATGATCGTTTCTCCATCAACTTCCTTCATAGTCAGCTTTTCTTCGACTCGGCACGGGTATAGGTCAATAGGTATTCGGATTTTACGGTTAATCCGCTTCAACCAAATTCCAGTCTTTGGATCAGTGAAGCCCTTACGTCCAGTTGCATGGGCAATTCCCCAACGAAACTTCTTACGGTCAGGGGGAGACATGGCTAAATTATTAAGGACGTAGTATATACCATATCAGATAATGGTAGACAAAATAACTAAATGAAAATTAGACAAAATGAGAAAATAAAAGCTATGCAATTAGGGGGAAGCATAATAGTTATAATACTAAACACTTAAGCCCTAAAATGCATCTATATGAAGGACTCCTAGGTTATAGTCTAGGCTCAACCACCTACTTCTCTATAACCAAAGGCTCTGATACCAATCTGTCACACCCCGCCAAGGCGGAAACGCGAGGCGTAACGAGAATGGATATCATCACAACACAATGGCGTCTATATAGAGAACTACAATGCATAAAGTAAACAAAGTATAGACACAAAGTGTCATGAAAATACCCAAACAAACATAAAAGATAACTGGCATCTTGTATTGAAGCAAAGGGGGTTCACGTCAATACCAAGACATGCAAAACATCCAAAATAAACCTAAGCAGTTCAAATCAACAACATTCAATATTCATTCATGCATGAAATAAACTAGGAGATTAAACTCCGCAAGCAGCCTATGGTCTCTCTAGCCACTCCTCTTATTCTTAAGATCCTCATGATGCTCACCTGAAAATGATGCTTAAAAACGTCAACACAAAGGTTGGTGAGAGTCATAGGTTTACGACACACAATTCAAACTTTCAATCAATTACTGTGATTAATAAAAGCAAGGTAGGACAAATATGAACTATCATGAACTTATGCTAACATGCAATCCAATCATCATATCAAATCAACAAAATCATATACTGGGTAGGCGTACCCCTCCGATCCAATCAAACACTGAGTAGGCGTACTCATCCGATCCAAATCAACAACACTTGACATGCCAAACACAGTACATGCAAGTAAATCACAATCCTTGACATGCCAAACACAGTACATGCAAGTAATTCACAACCAACATGTAACACAAGGTCATATAATAGTCATACAATGTCCACACTCAATTAAAACACATAATCACAGCAATTAAAACATTTCAAAACCATTTGCATCATTTCCATCCCAATTTAAAAACAATGTAAAAAGAGGGACTATGAAACTCACCTGATGCACAGCTACTTCACAAATCCTTGCAAATCAACTAAACACAAATAAAACACGTGTTACACTCGATTAGGCTAAATGCCCAAGTCGATGTAACAATCAATTGATGGACTACTATGTCTATACCATCTTTAAAAACCTTTTTACAACACTTCTTAACCTTATTTATAACCTAAATACTCTTAATCCTTTTATTCCGATTTTTAGCTTTTGAGCAGAATTTTATAGTCACTTCATGACCACAAATAAAATACTAAATCACCAAATTGGTACTTCCTATTGTATTCCCAACATTCCCAATGGGCTATGAACCACTGTGATTTTTTAGAAAAAAAATAATGAGTCTAACTATTTTATAAAAATTCAACTTCACAGTGTGCCCATAAAATGACCTGATCGGACCTCTTAAAAGTTTGACTTGATCAGACCTATTTAAACACTTAGAAAAAATCTACAAAAATTCAGGGGGTTCCTAGACATCATGATTATGTCATGAAAATATAGTTTTGACAACGAACCTTGTAAAAATGATTTGACTGACTTCCACTCACTTTTAATTCATCAAACCAATTGTGTTAGAAAGTAGACTCTCTATAGTTAATTTTAAGCTTACGAAAATCAATAAAAGCTATCCGTATAACTGAGATATGGCTCTCACAAGATGACCTAAAATTCTGCCCAGATTTCTATTCTGAATTTAGCATAATTAACCCTAATTAACTTACCCAAAACCCTAATTATCCCTAAAACGATTTTTGATGATCAAAACATCTTAATTATAGATTATTTACAATAACCTAATCCATCAATTCAATTATTACATAATTAAAACATATGTGTGATTAAGAGTGTAAAAACTAAACCGATTTAAGATAAACAAAAAGATCAAACCTTGATATGGTTTGTGTAGGGTTTGTCTGAATAAAAGGAAAAGAGGGAATACATGTTTTTTTTTATAAAA
>BQNB010017929.1:46658-69095 GCA_026074375.1 Tanacetum coccineum
CTTTAGCTCATTAAAGCTTGTACATATGGTGGTTTAGCAAAAACCATGAGTAATTAACCAGAAGCCCCTAAAACTGCCCCTCCTAGCTCGGTTTGGTTTTGTTTATGTGACTAAGAAAGTTAACAAAGCTTATTGCCTATAAATACACATTCACAACTCACATAATACATTTTCACCAACCCTTAAACTCTCTCAAAGCTAAAACAATCCATTTACCCTCTAATCACTCGTCATTCATTAAAGCCGAACCAAACTGGACCCACATTCCTCCAAGGAACACGAAGGAGCCCTTGAGATTAAACATAAGGGTGTTAAGAGTTGTATACGAGCTAAAGATTTGGTATACCAAGCTTTGAAGCTTAAGTAATACACGTTTGGGTGTATACGAGTCGGATTTTCATCCAAGCATGCCATCAAAACTTTAGGACCCTTTTGTAAGTCGTTCTAGGCCCTCTATGTTACTTTTATGTTCATATGTATAATTATTTGAATTATAGTACGTTATACTTCGAGCTTAAAACAAAAGGTTGCGTAGAACATGCATGGCTCGACCCATGCATGGTTCACGTGCACCTTATTATCACAAACCAACCTTGTGTGGTGCCATACACCAAAGATACACGTAAACTTTTCGAATAAATGTAACATTATGCCTTGGGAAGGAATGCTCGACGCTCTTTTACGTGTGCATGTGGCGAACACGATTTAACGAAACCACATAAACACACTAATAAACCATTCGGACCCTTCTTGGGCTACGCGACCCATCTTTTTGAGCCCACAAGACCCATAAGCCACAATAAGCTAGGACGGCTTAATTATGAGCTTAAGCGGCTTATAAGAATTACTATGGGCCTAAGATAAGCTAGTGGACATTAAAAGAGCAAGCCCGAACCACTAGGACCCTCATCGGTCTCTATCGAGCCCAACAGGCCCAATAGTGGGGCCCGTGAGAGACAATAAGCTCAACGAGCTTATCATAAGTCCTATGGGCTTATTTAGGGGTCAAAAAGGGCTTATCGAACTCATCATAGACCCCTTGGTGTCTTCGGGTTAAAGTTATTGGGCTAGCAGGCCCAATAAGCTCAAATAAGCTAGAATAAGCTAAAGTAAGCTCACACGAGCTTATCTTTCAGCTAAAACAACTTATGAGCTTTCTAATAATCCTAGAAAGGGTATTGGACCCAAAGAAAACAAACTCAAACCTTTAAAACCCTTAACGGGCCCAAGCCGGCCCAATAGAAACGCTTAATTGCTTATTGGCTTAATGGGAATAAGCTGAAATAAAATCAACTTTGTTCGGCTTAATGCAAGTTGGAAATGAACTAGAAAAGCCTAAAAACGTCTAACCTCATATCGGATTTAAGCTATTGTGCTCACGGGCCCAATAAGCTCAAAATAAGCCAAAATAAGCTCGCTGAGCTTATTAATAGCTTATTTGATTAAGTTGGACTTATTGAACGTGTTGAACCTATTAAAACTAGTTTGGACCATTAAAACTCCTTGTGAACCTTAATGGGCCCAACCCGGCCCATTAAGCCTAAATAAGCTCGAATAGAGCTTATTTATAAGCCAAGTAATTTTCGCAGCTTAATTAAACTTACAAAGTCATTTTTCTTGTCCGACACACGTAATTTAAGTAAGACGCAATTTAACAAGTAGAGGACTAAAAATCACGACAAATTCGCGAAGCCCTAAGGTTTAAAATGGTCATTTTCGAATCTAATAACTCCAAGGACCGTTCCTGTACATCCTGAAACATTAGGGACTAATTTAAAACCATAAGGACCTAAGTTGTAAATTTCGAAAGTTAAAGGACTAGTTATGACATTCTTGCAACTAGGAAGTTTGAAGTGTAAATGTTATACTTTATAAACCTAGGGACTAACGTGTAACAACTAAAAACCTACGGGTACGTGTGTGAAACAAAAGGGGATAAATAAAACACTTAACACGTCGGTCGAACCATAAGATATTCGGACATCGAACGGGTTTAATAACAAGTTAATAAATAAGTATATTTATTAATAATGATTTCACGTTTCTCGAGAACCATCGAAATTATAAATACAATAATCTTGTGCGTCACCACACAAGTGATAACGGTATATATAAACTTAAAATGGAATTTAGTTTATACAATGAGTCGTTAGCTTAAATGTGTAAACTAAGACTTGACCGTACTTACTTAGGTACTTGACGGTGTGATCCACTTCTTAATTTGAATATTTCGTATCATTCAGAAGAACTGCCTGCTAAAGGTGAGTTCATAGCCCCATGCTTTACAATTATTTAAATGATTTACATCCTTGGGGTGAGAACATGCTTGTTTTACAAATTGGACGCAAGTGTACATTTTATACTATGATTACGTGTTTGCCTAAGTTACCATAACCCATTATGTCCATGATCATGAACTGTTAATTGCATAGATGTGATTGGGAATTACATTGTGTGGGCGCGAATGTTATGGATAGATCTATTAGGGATTGACAATCCCCGTTCGGGTGACTAGCTATCACTGGGAACGAACGCATACCATGTCGAATCTGGGGATGTTTGCGGGTTAGCCATCATTCCACTGTGACACCTGTTGGCAATTTTATATTTGCATTCATATATGTCGAGCTTCGGTGTCATGAGCTTAGGGCAACGTAATTACTTTTTATGATGTTTGCATTTGTTGCTTAATCATACACTTGGAAATCTTGCGGTCCTACAATCGATTTACTTAAACCTATGAATTCACCAACTTTATGTTGACGTTTTAAGCATGTTTTTCAGGTCAATAAGGCACGAGGTGCGATGATACATTGGGAGTCAATAATTGAAGAGTCAACACTTAAGATTTGGGGTCTTATTACACTTTGGGGACAATTGTAATAAACCGAATCTTACATCTATATTGTTGAACAATTTGAAGCCATGACTTATGTAACAAACAAGTATTTTGTTAATCCAATGTATCTTTTCAAACGACACGTTTAGTAGTCGTTCTCAGATCTTGTGCAATTACCCAATAATGAACCCTCGATATTCAACATTCCGCTGCGTACTCAGATTTGAGGGTGTTACAGATTGGTACCAGAGCCAAGGTTATAACAGAACTCAGTCAAAAGTTTTTAACTGGACAATAGACCATTTTCAAAACTTTTTCATCAAATATGGATTTGCAAGGACAATACATGCAGTAACTTGTTTACCTTTAGCGCATATATTTTACATGACATACATTGTTAAAGCATTAGTAGTGTACTAAGTGCTGTACCGATAATATACGAGTATATAAATGATATTTACATATTCTATAAAGGCGTTTATTGTAAAGCCTTACAGACATATCATATCGATTTTCTTATAAGAAATACTTATATAAGTTATTTTACTTTTTGCAGTAACCATGTCTTACTGGCAACGTTCTGATGTTACCTACACTACCCGTCTACACCGACTCGGATCCCGGCAGTCTTTCTGGGGAGCCGATGATGAGGAATGTATTCGGAGGAGGCAATCCACGTGGTCATCGTACTAGGATACGACGGACTCCCGCTACAGCCAGTAGCCCCACCATCACCGGATTACATACCAGGCCCAGAGGATCCACAGATACTACCAGTTCCTCAGGATGAGGATGAGCGTGAGCCTATGTTCATACAGGCACATGACCCTGACTACGTGCCAGAGCCTATATACCCTGAGTATATACCATTGGAGGATGACCATGAGTTTCCGGCTGAGGAACAGCCATTACCTCCTATTGATTCACCTACTACTGAGTCACCCGGATATGTTACTGAGTCGGATCCCGAGGAGGATCCGGAGGAGTACGAGGATGATGAGACAGAGGATGGTCCGGTTGACTATCCTATGGACGGGGGAGATGATGGAGATGATGATGACGGCGATTCATCTAGGGATGAACCACTGAGAGATGAGGGCGAGGAGGAAGAGAGGAGGACAAGGAGGAGGCAAGGAGGCACTTAGCTCCGGCTGACTCCTACTACCGTCATAACCTGCTGATGAGCCTATTTTCCCACCTACGGGAACAGAGCCTATTATACCACCTACCCTCCACTGACAGTCACTATTGGAGCCTAAGGATTACCGTCGACCCCAGACTTCCTATATCCCTTCCCACCAGAGGCAGAAGGTTAGTCAGTACTTCTAGCCATGACTACTCCATCACCATCACCACCTATCTCACTATCACCACCCTCTGCAGGGGAGCGCCTTGCTAGGTGCACGGCCCCACCTGCACATTCACCACCTTTACCACCATCATCTGGGTGTCTAACCCAAATCCAGACACTCAGGATAGCATCCACCCAGGCTCTCATTGATGCAGTTACTACCGCATTACCACCACCTCCACTACCACCACTACCACCATCTCTATCCATGCCATCACCTGTTGACCGTAGGGATGATATCCCCGAGACTGAGCAACCTCCCCGTAAGAGGTTGCATTTATCCACTCTAGGCTCGTAGAATATGAGATCGAGAAAGTCTTCTGCTAGAACCTACAGAGGTCAAGGGATGATTAAAATGGGTTTGTTAGCACGGTAGATGCTGAAGAGAGGCGACAGGGGATTAGAGATGTTGGGTACGGGATTAGGGATACTTGGGTAGATCCGGCGGAGGCAGTTCCAGAGATAGCACCTATGACCGTGGGAGAGGTCAACACTAGGGTTACAGAGCTTGCTGAGCTCCATGAGCGGGATACACAGGACTTGTATGCTCTACTAGAGGATGCTCAGGATAGTAGGTCTCGTATATCACAGCGAGTCGATATGAACTCGCAGCGGGTCGATTTACTTATGGGGGATAGGATGACTCTCCAGGAGACAGTATGGATGGTGGAGGAGGAGGCCTATGCTTCCCGCGAGGCTTGGGCTCGTTCGATAGGATTGAGCCAGGCGACTCATCAGGAGCTTCAGACCATACAAAGGGGGGTGGGGGTGGGGGCGGGGGGCCGTGTATGCAGCATAGACCTATCTACAGGCACACCAGACACAGCTACAGCTGCAGAGTACTCTCATTCAGACACAGCACCAGGTACACGAGACTCGCTTTCAGATGCAGCATGCTGAGTTAGCAGCACTTCGAGAGACTGATCGTAGGCGCCAGGACCAGATGGTAGAGACTCTCCGAGTCATCAGAGACATGAGGCGAGAGATGAGCGACATGCAGACTGAGTTGTTAGCACTGCGAGAGCAGCAGAGGAGAGCTAGACAGCCAGGACCAGAGGCTAGGATTCCAGATCACCAGGATGCTTTCTGGGGACGCCGAGAGCACTTTTAGTGATTTTATGTTATTTTATCTTGCTAGGTCAGTACAGGCAGTTAATTTATTAGGGGTTTTGATTTGCGCTGCATAGCCCTTAGATCTTTTGTATTGTATTAATGTACTCGACAACTATTCATGAAAATTTTTCAAAGTTAAGAATGAAATGATGTGTTACATTGTACTATATACTTCTCCTTGTTGATTCTTTCTCATCCATATATAATTATAATCTTCATATAACCTCATGTTTTGTCTTTTGTGATCTAAGACAAATCATGGCACCTACAACCAGAGGAGGACCAAATACCCATGTCAATGACACCAACCCAAACAACATGACCCCCGAATCCGTCCAAGCCAATGATTCGACCACACAGCTCTTGCGAAACTCCACTAATGGGGGGATGGAACCACATTCGTACGGGGTTAACCGAAGGAACGTGCAAACTGCGCGCCTTTATTTTTACGCTGACTTCATGAAGTGTCAACCTTTGAACTTCAAAGGGGCTGTAAGGCGTGTCGTTCCTCGGATGCTTGAAAGATGAATTCATTTTCAATATCAGTGGTTGTGCTGTTAAGAACCAAGTAAAGTTTGCCACTGACACTCGTTAGGTCTGTTGCTTTGACTTGTGGAATGGTCGGGATAAAGAACTTTAGGTCCAGAGGCATATGTCATGACTTGGGAAGTACTCAGAAAAATGACGGACAAGTATTAGTCCGCAGGGTGAAATCAGAAGTTAGAGATTGAGCTGTTTAACCTGAAGGTCAGGGAAACGATGTCCCCAGCATACACTGAATCTGTTTTCCAAGAGTTAACCCTGAATATGTACCAAGATGTTGGCCAATGAGACGAAAAAAGGGTTACAAGTACATCACGTGGCCTTCTGACAACATTTATGGGAACGTCAAGTCTGCCAGACCCAAGACATTGGATGAGACTATTGAGTTGGCCAATGACTTGATGGACCAGAAACTCCGCACCTACGCGGAAAGGCAATCTGACAACAAAAGAGGCTGATGACTCATCCAGAAACAACCATGGTCACCAACAGCAACCCTTCAAAAGGCAGAATGTCGCCAAAGTCTACAACATGGGGATGGGCGAAAGGAAGCCTTATGGGGGATCCTTGCCCAAGTGCAACAAGTGCCATCTCTACCACAATGGCCCGTGCAACCAGAGTGGCACTTTGCTGTCGATTGCAGGAATACTGGTAACACCAATGTTGCTAACGCTCAGAAGGGCAATGGGGCAACTCCCAAAGGAAATGGTTGTTTTGAGTGTGGAGCACCAGGACACTTCAAGAGAGATTATCCAAAACTGAAGAATAAAGATGGAGGAAATGGGAATGCACAAGGATGGGTTTATGCAGTTGGAAATGCAGAAAAGAGGGGAAATGCACCAGGAAACCCTGATGCAAATGTCGTCACAGGAACGTTCTCTTAAATAACCACTCTCATCTATCCTATTTGAACAACTGTAGCCGATAGAAGTTTTATTATCCACTGCATTTAGTTCCTTGATAAACATCGCCCCCAACTTCCTTAGAAAAATTGTTTATGATGTCCTAATTAGCCGAATGGAAAATTAGTCAATAATAGACACAATTGTACGAGTGTTCACCTTAAAAATCACTTAGCCATCCGTTCAACATAGATCTAAACTGGCCCTGTAGAATTGGGTAGTTTCGATGTCATTATCGGTATGGACTGGTTAAGAAGATATCACGCTGTGATCATATGCGATGAGAAACTTGTTCAAGTTCCCTACGGGAATGAAACTTTGACTTTTTGCGGAAATGAAAGTAGCAACGGGAGAGAATCCCGGTTGACAGTTATCTCATGTTCAAAAGCTCAAGAGTACATGGCCAAGGGATGCCAGGTCTTTTTAGCACAGATATCCGCCAAGAAAGAGGAGGACAAGTCAGAAAGGAAACAGATAGAGGACGTACCAATCGTCCGAGATTTTCCAGAAGTGTTTCCCGAGGACTTGCCAGGTCTTCCTCCAGCTCGACCAGTGGAATTCCAAATCGACTTAGTTCCAGGAGCTGCTCCCGTAGCTCGAGCACCATATCGATTGGCCCCATCCGAAATGAAGGAATTATCAGAACAATTACAAGAGCTTTCTGACAAGGGATTCATAAGGCCTAGTTCCTCGCCTTGGGGAGCCCCGGTCTTATTTGTCAAAAAGAAGGACGGGTCGTTCAGGATGTGCATCGACTACCGCGAGTTAAATAAACTGACAGTAAAGAATCGTTATCCACTCCCGAGGATCGACGATTTGTTTGATCAACTTCAAGGATCCAGTATTTATTCGAAGATAGATCTGAGATCCGGGTATCACCAACAAAGAGTACGAGACCAAATACAATCCAAGACGCATTTCAAACTCGGTATAGGCCATACTAGTTCCAGGTTTATGCCATGTGGAACTGACAAACTCACCTGCGTTATTCATGGACCTCATGAACCTAAGACATGCACACCTTACTTGGATAAGAATGTAATTGTCTTCATCGATGACATACTTATTTATTCAAAGACGAAAGGGAGCATGAAGACACCTTAAAGCAATCCTGGAATTGGCTTAAGATGAGAAGTTGTATGCAAATTTTTTCAAAATGTGAATTTAGGGATTTCGACGGTACAATTACTCGGAACATGTCATTGATAGTAGAGGCATACATTGTGGACCCGGCCAAGATAGAGGTCTATCAAGTGATTGCGCCTCTCCCAAGACACCAACGGAGAATCCGCCAATCTCTAGGTCTTCTGGTTACTATCGAAGGTATCATTGAAGGATTTTCAATATGCAAAGTCAATGACAAACTTACCTCAGATGGAATCAAGTTCGACTGAGGATGAAAAGGAAAGAGAACGCCTTCCAGTTGATAAAAGCAGAAGCTGTTTAAGCTCCAATTCTGGCTTCTTTACCAGAAGGGAGCGAAGACTTTGTAGTATACTGTGATGCGTCACACAAAGGCTTAGATGCGGTGTTATGCAGCGAGAAAAGTGAATGCCTATGCTTCTCGGTAGTTAAAAGTTCACGAGAAGAACTACACCACTCATGATTAGAGCTTTGATCGTAAGTGTTTTGCCCTAGAAGATAGGAACAGAATACTATCTATACGGAACCAGATGCACCGTATTCACCGACCATAAAAGCCTACAACACATTCTCGATCAGAAGGAGCTTAACATGAGGCAACGCCGTTGGCTAGAATTGCTGAGTGACTACGACTGTGATATTCGTTATCATCCAGGGAAAAGCAAAAAACGTAGTATGGCCGACCGCGCTGATCCGTAAAGAACGGAACGAGCCATGTTCGGGTTCGAGCCTTAGTTAAAACAAATTGGTTTATGGATCTTCCAAACGAATATAGAAGCTCAGACCGAAGCCTAGAAACTAAGAATATCGCAAATGAAGACCGTAGGAGGTATGATCCAAAGTGAATATACCAAGAAAGATGAACCCGTGCCGATGGGACCAAGCTAACACAACAGGATTGGATACCTTGCTATGTGAGACTTAAGATCCCGTGATTATGTACACGAATCCCACAAGTCGTAAATAATTACTATCCATCGCCGGTTCCGAAAAGATGTACCAAGAGTAAAGAAATTATTTTGGTGGCCCAAACATTGAAGCTGACATCCGCCACATACTTCGCAAATGCCTGACATGTAGCAAGAGTTAAGGCCGAACATCGAGGCCATCAGGATTGCAATACACACCAGAAATACCCAGTGGAAGATGGATTATAATAACAATGGATTTTTATCACACAAACTTCCCAAGGTCGTTTACAAGGTTTCGAACACCATCAGGGGTGATTGTTGGATCGACTTACAAAATCTGCTCACTTCTTACCAATACGGGAGAATGATCCATTGGATAAGTTGGCGAGGTTGTACTTGAACAGGATAGTGGCAAGACACTGGATACCTGCCTCAATTATCTGTGATCGTGATGGAAGATTCACTTCAAATTTCTGGAGATCATTTCAAAAAGCTTTGGGTACGAATACAGCATGAGCACTGCGTTATCATCCAGAAACGATGGCCATAAGCGAGAGACCATGTCAAACTCTCGAGGACATGCTACGTGCTTGCGTGATCGATTTTGGCAAGGGCTGGGTTAAGCATTTGCCATTGGCCGAATTCTCATACAACAACAGTTATCACGCTAGCATAAAGGCCGCCCCTTATGAGGCACTGTAACGGTTCGAAAAATGGCCGATCACCAGTATGCTGGCCGAGTGTTGGGGAAAGCCCCACATGAACTGTCCCGGATAATCCAAGAAACAACGGAGAAGATCGTCCTGATCAAGCAAAGGATGCAAGCGGCACAGGATCGACAAAAGAGTTACGCTGATCGGAAGCGAAAGCCGATGGAACTCAAAGTTGGAGACAGAGTTATACTCAAGGTCTCACCTTGGAAAGGAGTCGTGCGGTTCGGTAAGCGGGGCAAGCTAAACCCGAGATACGTCGGACCTTTCAAAGTGTTAGCAAAAGTTGGAAAGGTTGCCTACAGACTGGAACTTCCTCAAGAGTTAAGCAGAGTTCACCACACTTTCCCATGTATCAAAATCTGAAGAAATGTTACAGCCAGACGAACCATTAGTCAGCTGTTAGAAGGATTCATGATGAACGATAAGCTCCAGTTTATGTAAGAGCCCGTTGAAATCATGAACGGGAAATCAAACGATTGAAGCGAATCGGATACATTGGGTTAAGGTTCGCGTGGAACTACTAGGCTGAGCCCTGAGTGTCACCTGGGAACGTGAAGAATCGTTCAAACAAAAATACCCATAACTCTTCACAAACCGGGCTTCGTCAGAAACGTGGGGGGGATATAAAAAAAAACAAGGTCTTAAGCTTTGAGGACAAAGCTCTTTTAACGGGTGGAGACTGTAACATTTCTCATTTTCGTGTCATTGTATGACTCTATTAATGATCACTATTTATTTTAGTCCGATACGCGCTTACTTTTAATATTTACCTTTAAGCTAAATCGCGTAGACAAAAAAAAATCAATGGATGTAAACGGTCATCAAATAAATTAAAGTTTTCATCCACCAAGTAATATATAATTACTAGGGAGATAATTATGTACTTTAGGTATTTTATTTTTGTTGGTCACGTAAAAAGGGTTACGTTTCGCGATAAAATACATTGGGACGTA
Source organism: Tanacetum coccineum (assembly GCA_026074375.1). Taxonomy (NCBI): domain Eukaryota; kingdom Viridiplantae; phylum Streptophyta; class Magnoliopsida; order Asterales; family Asteraceae; genus Tanacetum; species Tanacetum coccineum. Next base: position 57,127 of record BQNB010017929.1, read on the forward strand.
CCCCGGAAATACCTAGACTAACCTAGATTCAAACCAATACCCACCTTTGATCTTTAAACACAAAATTTATATAGTTCTTGTATTAACAAACCACTAGGGCCGAATATGGGTGGCTTAAACCCATATTCCATTCGTCCCTAGTGCTTAAACAACCAACAAATCCTCTAATGATCCTTAATGGTACAAGTACCTCACCTAGCTCATTAATACTTGTCCTAATGGTCTCCTACTAGTCCCTTACCCAATGGTTAATACCCATTTTGCTTCCCTTGCTCTTCTTAGCCGCGGATAGCAATGAAACAACACACCAAGTCATAAGATTTCCATAATCTAGCAAATCTTGTACATCAACTAACTAGGGTGGGTAATACATTTAACTTGAGTGGGTGTTTAGGGGGCCTTTCTATTTAAAAACCATGAGTAATCAACTAGAACTTCACAAAACCACTTCTTAAGGCTCGGTTTGGTTGTTTGAGGAACTAGGAAAGCTAACTAGTTCTATTTATCTATAAATATCACTCCCTAACTCACATAATACATTTTCACCAACCCTTAAACTCTCTCAAAGCTAAAACAATCTCTTTACCCTCTAAATCACTCGTCATTCATTAAAGCCGAACCAAACTCGACCCACATTCCTCGAAGGAACACGAAGGAGTCTTTGAGATTAAACATAAGGGTGTTAAGAGTTGTATACGAGCTAAAGATTGGGTATACCAAGCTTTGAAGCTTAAGTAATACACGTTTTGGGTGTATACAGTCGGGTTTTCATCAAACACGCATCAAAACTTAGACCCTTCTTTTCTGTAAGTCGTTCTAGGTCCTCTATGTTACTTTTATGTTCATATGTATAATTATTTGAATTGTAGTACGTTTATACTTCGAGCTTAAAACTCAAGGTTGCGTAGAGCATGCATGGCTCGACCCATGCATGGTTCACGGAAACTATACGTAAACTATAGTTGTAATCACGACATGAGGGTGTGGGAACATGTAGCCAACGTTAATGAACGTTTGCATGTCGCGGGTCACGACTAGAAAATGCTAGGCACTCTTGGTTGGTGCTAGACAACCCGACGAGACATATATCACACTAATAAAACCATGCGGGCCTCACTAGGACTTCGCAACCCATCTTCGTGAGCCCACAAGGCCCATAAGCCACGAATAGGCCGGGACGGCTTATTCACGAGCTTAAAAGACTTATAAGAGATTTGCGAGCCTAAGATGAGTTAGTAGACCTTAAAGGAGAAAGCCCGAACCATTAGAACCCCTATCGGGTTCCATCGAGCCCAACGCGAGCCCAATACGAGCTCATAAGCCACAATAAGCTAAACAGCTTATTCGTGTGCTTATACGCGGCTTAATGAGCTTAATATAGACATAAGAGCCTAAATGGACCCTTTGTATTTCTTTAAAAACCAACCGAACCCTTAACGGGCCTCCTAGCCCATTTACGGGCCCTAAATGAGCAAATAAGCTCACAATAAGCTCGAGTAGCTTATTGGTGATCTTATGAGGGCTTAATTAGCTTAACGAACTTAAATGTACTTAATGGACCTTAATGGACCCAACGAAACTCTTTCAAACCCCTAACGGGCCTTAACGGGCCCAAACCGGCCCAATCAGAAGCTTATTAGCTTATTGAGAATAAGCTGGAAAATAAAACAGATCGTTGGGCTTAATACGAATTAGAAACGAGTTAGCAAAGCCCCTAAACCCTTAAGGGTGTTTATCGAGTAGGCTATTGGGCTTTCTGGCCCAATAAGCTTAAAATAAGCCAAGATAAGCTCGCTGAGCTTATTGACAGCTTATTTGATTTAACTGGACTTATTTAACGTATTTGAACCTATTAAAACTAGTTTGGATCATTAACACTCCTTTTGGACCTTAATGGGCCCGAACCGGCCCATTAAGCCTAAATAAGCTCGAATAGAGCTTATTTATAAGCCAAGTAATTTTCGCAGCTTAATTAAACTTACAAAGTCATTTTGTCGCTTGTCGAAACGTAATTAGAGTTAAGACGCAAATTCTACAAGTAGAGGGACTAAAAATTGACAATTTCGAAACCTAAAGGTTTAAACGGGTCATTTGCGAATCTAATAACTCCAAGGACCTTTCCTGTACATCCTGAAACATTAGGGATTAATTTAAAACCATAAGGACCTAAGTTGTAAATTTCGAAAGTTAAAGGACTAGTTATGACATTCTTGCAACTAGAAAGTTTGAAGTGTAAATGTTTATACTTTATAAACCTAGGGACTAAAGTGTAACAACTAAAAACCTACGGGTACGTTTGTGAAACAAAAGTGAATAAATAAAACACTTAACACGTCGGTCGAACATTAAGATATTTGGACATTGAACGGGTTTAATAACAAGATAATAAATAAGTATATTTATTGATAATGATTTCACGTTCCTCGAGAACCATCGAAATTATAAATACAATAATCTTGTGCGTCACCACACAAGTGATAACGGTATATATAAACTTAAAATGGGATTTAGTTTATACAATGAGTCGTTAGCTTAAATGTGTAAACTAAGACTTGACCGTACTTACTTAGGTACTTAACGGTGTGATCCACTGCTTACTTGGATATTTGTTATCATTCAGAGAACTACCGGCTAAGGTGAGTTCATAGCCCCATGTTTTACAATTATTTAAATGATTTACATCCTTGGGGTGAGAACATGCTTCGTTTTACAAATTGGACGCAAGTGTACATTTTATACTATGATTACGTGTTTGCCTAAGTTTCCATAACCCATTATGTCCATGATCATGAACTGTTAATTGCATAGATGTGATTTGGAAATTACATTGTGTGGGCGCGAATGTTATGGATAGATCTATTAGGGATTGACAATCCCCGTTCGGGTGACTAGCTATCACTGGGAACGAACGCATACCATGTCGAATCTGGGATGTTGCGGGGTTAGCACATCATTCACGGACACCTGTTGGCAATTTATATTTGCATTCCATATATGTCGAGCTTCGGTGTCATGAGCTTAGGAAACGTAATTACTTTTTATGATGTTTGCATTTGTTGCTTAATCATGCACTTGGAAGTCTTGCTGTCCTACCATCAATTTATACAAACCTATGAATTCACCAACTTTATGTATGCGTTTTAAGCATTGTTTTTCGGTCAATAAGGCACGAGGTGCGATGTAATACATTGGTAGATCAATAAATGAGAAGTCAACAAATTAAGATTTGGGGTCTTATTACACGTTGGGGGACAATTGTTTATTAAACGGAATCCTTTATCTATATTGTTTTGTAACAATTTAAGCCTCTGAGCTTATGTAACAAACAAGTATTTTGTTAATCCAATGTATCTTTTTCAAACGACACGTTTAGTAGTCGTTCTCAGATCTTGTGCTATTGACCCAATAATGTAACGCCTTCGGATATTCAACATTCCGCTGCATACTCAGATTTGAGGGTGTTACACTGGTTAGCAATGGGGATTTGTACACACGCTGGGAAAAAACTTGTCTTGTTGGAGTTGTAAGCGTTTTTTTGCCCTTAAAAATGGAACTGCTATTTGATCCGACGAACATGATAAAATCAGTAAGAAGCCGAAGGGGGAACATGCTAAATGAATTACACAGGTTAGAAGTAAGCCACAGTCAATCCTTAATGCATACATCTTAATCTCCCATGTACTCGCAGATTTTATAGATTAAAAGTAATAATATCCTTAATGTAAATGGACAAAAGTGCTTGTGCTTGACTAGGTAAAATCAACCCGTCTGAGCCCATTTCAAGCCATACTAAAAAATGACTCATTTTGACCCGTTTCCCATCCCCACCATATCACCACCTCTAAAATCATGCTATAACATCCACCAAATAGTCTACGCTTATTACATGGATCAACTAAAGAGCTACTTTGAGTTGGTCATTAGATTAACCTGGAGTAGAAGCCACTGATGACTCTCCCTCATTTGGTCTGTATGATTTTATCTACATAAATGCAATACTCATCACGCAGTATCAAGATATAACATATGTAAAAGTATTTTAGAGATGCAGTTTCTATTTAAAGAACCAACAATACTTTACATTTCGAACAGTACATTGACTAATTCAATCGCACCTATTATTTACTCATAGTCTCTGATTTACGCAAACTAACTCATATCAAAACGTCATTATAGTCTATACTTTTCATATTTTCTTCATATATAAACATGAATATCTCCTATTTTTACACTTCTAGTATAAAAAATTCGATAGTAACATCAAAACTTAAACTCTGCTATATTTCTCACGCGCGAAGATACTCTTACTAAAATTTTCCCGCATGAAGAAAATATCTCCTATGATTTTCCTATTTTCCTTTTTGATTCTTTTCACGCGTGAAGATATTTTCACTAAACCTAATTCCTTGTTGATTTTTTTCACATGTGAAGATACTTTCACTAAACCTAATTCCTTGTTGATTCTTTTCACGCGTGAAGATATTTTCACTAAACCTAATTCCTTATTGATTTTTTTCACATGTGAAGATACTTTCACTAAACCTAATTCCTTGTTGATTCTTTTCACGCGTGAAGATATTTTCACTAAACCTAATACCTTATTGATTTTTTTCACATGTGAAGATACTCTTTACTTAAACCTAATTCCTTGTTGATTCTTTTCACGCGTGAAGATAATTTCACTAAAACTAATTCCTTATTGATTTTTTTCACATGTGAAGATACTTTCACTAAACCTAATTCCTTGTTGATTCTTTTCACGCGTGAAGATATTTTCACTAAACCTAATTCCTTATTATTTTTTTCACATGTGAAGATACTTTCACTAAACCTAATTCCTTGTTGATTCTTTTCACGCGTTAAGATATTTTCCTAAACCTAATTCCATATTGATTTTTTCACATGTGAAGATACTTTCACTAAACCTAATTTCTTGTTAATTCTTTTCACGCGTGAAGATATTTTCACTAAACCTAATTCCTTATTGATTTTTTTCACATGTGAAGATACTTTCACTAAATCTTATTCCTTGTTGATTCTTTTCACGCGTGAAGATATTTTCACCAAACCTAATTCCTTATTGATTTTTTTCACATGTGAAGATACTTTCACTAAACCTAATTCCTTGTTGATTCCTTTCATGCGTGAAGATATTTTCACTAAACCTAATTCACGCGTGAATTACTAAACTTAATTCCTTGCTGAATTCTTTCATACATGAAGATACTTTTACTAAACTTAATCACTGCTATATTCTACTTTACGCAAATTAATTAAGTCATCTATAACAATCACCACCTAATTCGTAATCTATACTTTCACCAGTGACATATCTAGAACTTAAACAATGATAATATCTTCAAGTGCTTCATAATTCTACACTAATTTTATAAAAAAATAATTAAATAATAACAAAATATAACACTTACTTGAAATTTGGTGTGATGTGGTCTAAACAAATCATTTATATCACTAATTTATGTTTCCACTGGTTGAATTTCATCCAACTTCGCATCTTATTCATTCATATTTTATCAGATTTTTGCAATTTATGATCGAATTTGATTTTTAGGTTTTTGATGATTATCGTTGAAGGTGATGATTTACGGTTGCGATTGCGGTATTTGAATGACGGTTATCTGCGGTGGTTGAATGACGGTAATTTGCGGTGGTTGATCGGCGATGATGAAGGTTGCAGGTGTTGAAGATATTAGGGGAAAAGTATTGTCTGTGTTTTCACCTTAGAACCGTGGGTTGTGTGTGTGTTTTTTCTTTTTATATGGTTTGTAATGACAAAAATACCCTTATTAGTATATTTAGTGTAAATGGTAAATTAATCTAAGTCTTTAAATCTAGAAAAATAAAAGATTAATGGAAGGCTAGGATCCCTTCTTTCCTTCTCACAAAAATTAGCCTTTTCATTTGAACGCACCCCTATATATATATATATATATATATTAAAAGGTGTAGATGATTGAAACATTCTCATTTAATTGAGTGATTTTTGGCACCAGCAATTGTTCACTTTACAAAGAATAGTTTCGGCAACTCTCTTGGCTCAATAGATCATCAATTGGAGTGAGCATGAGCCGATACTCGAACCTGTGACCTTCTATCCATTAAATCACTCCGGTAAGCCTCTAGGTTTTTCGAAAGTGGGTATGAATTGAACCAAAGTACTTTGGTACACAATAGATACGTATACTACTACGTTCCATATGAACTAAGCCAACCGATATATTAAAATAATAAAAACACTGGCTTCTTGTGTCTTTCGTCTGTCGTTTAATTACATGACGACAATAGCTTTAGAGTTTGTGGTCTGTCGTTAGTTATATGACAACAATAGCTTTAGAGTTCGTGGTTAAAAAGGAGATGGTGGCAGTAGTGGCAGTGGTGGTGGAAGAAAGTGAGTTATATATAGATGGTGGTTGCTACTGCCAGTAGCATGTTAAATACCGAGTAATATGAATTGATTTCCTAAGAATTGATCACCACTTTATGTTGCCCAAAAGAAAATCGGATTAGATATAAAGGGAGAACCAAAAAAGTAAGAAATAAAAAATAAAGAAAAATCAAAAGTAGCCACACCTTTATGCTTGCGTATTCATAGAATCCCCATTCGCCACAATTTATACTCATAACTTAAATTAATGTTCGATCAATCCATATACACCTAGCCGGGAAGTTAACATAGTTAGTATATTCATTAGGGTTTTAACCGTATAATAGCAACGTACTTTCTCTATTATTTCATTTTGGTACGTGAACTTTTTTTTGTTCCACTTAATGTAACGAACTTTCAAGTTTTGTGTTAATTTGCACCATCAAACTTGTTTTACCGGAACCAGCTATATTTTTGTTCCACTTAACGACTGTTTGCAACGTTAGGCTTTTTAGCCAATGAACGTTTGCAACGTTAGTCCTTTATACTAACGGTTGTTTATTATTTATTTATTTAATTATTTTTTAAATTTATACACGTTTTTATATACACATTTTATACAAATATTTGTATACAAACATTTTTATACACACGTTTTATACACACATTTTTATACACACGTTTTTATATACACATTTTTATACACGTTTTTATACAAATATTTATAAACACATATTTTTAAACACATATTTTTATACACATTTTTATACATATTTTTGTACACATGTTTTTACACACGTTTTTATACACATGTTTATACGCATATTTTTATACACATATTTTTATACACATTTTCATACACATTTTTATACACGTTATTATACACACATTTTTATACATATTTTTACACATATTTTTATACACATTTTTATACAAGTTTTTATACACTTATTTTATGCACATTTTTATACACATTTTTGTACACATTTTTTACACGTTTTTATGCATACGTTTTTATACACGTGTATAATAGTATGTGTAAAAATATTTGTATAAAAATGTGTGTATTAAAATGTGTGCAAAAATGTGTGTATAAAATCGTGTATACAAATGTATATAAAAACGTGAGTATAAAAACATATGTATAAAAACATATGTATAAAAACGTGTGTATAAAAAAGTTCATGTACCAAAACGGAACATTAGAAAAAAGTTCACGTACCAAAACGGAACATTAGAGAAAGTATTAAACATGTCACGTAGGCTTTTTTCCGGTTTTATAACTTTTTTCCTCGTTGCCAGTCAAGTTTGGTGCAAATTAACACAAAACTTGAAAGTTCGTTACATTAAGTGGAACAAAAAAAAGTTCACGTACCAAAACGGAACATTTGAGAAAGTACGTTGCTATTGTACGGCTAAAACCATATTCATTATAATAAAATTTCTCATGCATTTATAACTTTAATCGTAGTTATTACAAAATTATTGCAAAAATGTTGGCGGAAAGAGTAAAGCTAGTGGTGGGGAAGTTAGTCGGGGAGGTTCAAAATGCATTTATAAAGGGTCGATATATTTTAGATGGGGTGTTAATTGCAAACGAGACAGTTGGGTACATAAAGAAAAATAAAAAGAAATGTCTTATGTTTAAAGTTGATTTCGAAAAGGCGTATGGCTGTCTTAAATGGAAATATATGTTGGGTATGATGAGACTTATGGGATTCGGGGGGAAATGGTGTAGGTGGATTGAGGAGTGCATGAAATCATCCTCAATGTCGGTTTTGGTTAACGGATCACCCACAAAGGAATTTCAAATGGGTAGGGGGTGAGGTAAGGCGATCCTCTTTTACCTTTTCTACTTATCTTGGCTGTAGAAGGATTGAACGCAATGGTTAAGGAGGTTGTTACAAAAGGCATATTTAATGGTGTATAGATTAGGACAGGTGATGTCACGATATCACATCTGCAATATGCAGATGATACTATTTTTTTTTGGTGAATGGTGTAAACATAAAGCAATAAACCTGATGTGCATTCTGAAAGGTTTTGAAAAGGTTTCGGGGTTAAAAGCAAATCTCAACAAAAGTAGAGTTTATGGTCTTGGGGTGGAACAATGTACGGTAGAAATAATGGCGAGATGGATGGGGTGTAGTGTTGGAGAGTTACCTCTAACATATTTGGGATTGCCAATCGGGGTATGTATGCGAAAAGAGAGAGCTTGGAGACCGGTCATAGAGAAATTTAAAAAACGTTTGGCAGATTGGAAAGCAAAAGTGATGTCTTTTGGTGGTCGTTTGACCTTGGTTAAATCTGTTTTGGGTAGTTTACCACTGTATTACTTTTCTTTGTTTCGTGTTCCGTCGTGTGTGCTAAAAAATCTTGAGAGAGTGAGGCGGGACTTCTTTTTTTTGGGGGGGGGGGGGCTCTGGGTTAGGGTTCTGAAAAGTATATATGGCCGCGAGGGTGTGTTAGGCGAGTTTGTGAAGGCGAGCGATGGCGGCAGAGGTGTGTGGGGGGGTATTGTGAGGGTGGGGAGGGACATAGATAAATTGGGTATTGAGTTTTCATCATCTTTTGTTAGGAAAATGGGAGATGGGTCATGTATATATTATTGGGGGGATAGATGGGTAGATAGTGTTAGGTTGATGGATAGATTTCTTTGGTTGTTTCACTTGGACAGGTGTAAGGAGAGTGTTGTGGCGGATAAAGGGAGATGGGTAGAGGGAACATGGAGATAGGTATGGGACTGGGTGAGGGAGCCGAGGGGTAGAGTAGTGGGGGAGTTGGAAGCATTGGAGCAAGCGATAAGCAATACTAACATCACTTTGAATTGCAGGGACAAATGAAAGTGGGTGCTTGATGATAGTGGCGCCTTTTTCGTGAAGGCTTTATCAGACTTGGTGGAAGCTAAGTGCATCAATACTGGGAATCATAATAGCGAGACGACGTGGAATAATCTTGTTCCCAAAAAGGTGAATATATTTGCTTGGAGGGAGGTTCGTGGTAGACTTCCTGTTCGGGTGAAATTAGACAAGAAAGGCATCGATCTTCACACAATTTTATGCCCACACTGTGATGAGATGTGTGAGACTATCGATCATAGCCTAGTATTCTATAATGAGACAATGAAGATATGGGAAAAAGTTTTTGAGTGGTGGAATCTTCAGATGGTAAACGTTTTCTCTGCGAAAGAGATGTTAAGGTATAATGGTGACACCCCGATTTCAGTAAGCTATAAGAAATTGTGGCAATCTGTTGTTTGGACAAGTGGATACTACATATGGAAAAATCGCAATTGTCGTGTGTTTGGAAAAAATGTTGAAACGGCTGCAAATCTATTTCATGAAATCCGTTTGAGAGCATACGAATGGATTGTTAGAAGCTCCAATAAATACAAATTAAATTGAGAGGAGTGGATTGCACAACCTGTTACATGTATGGGAAGTGGTGGGCTAACTTAGTCATGTCGCATGGATCTGCTTGTGCCTTGTGAGTTTTTTGTTTTTGTTTTGAGGTTTGTGGGGGATCCTTCGTAACATTTAGGAGTGTGTTTGGCCATGAGCACACGGGCTTTACTTTTGTCATCTTGTTGGAGGATAACCTACTTTTGTCTAGTGGTCTCTTTGTGCAAGTTTGGTCTTGGTCTTAGGGTCACTTGTGTGTGTAATTGTGGTTGGGAGCTAGTTTGTCTGTGAGGCGTTTGGGTTTCTAAGTTTTCGTGTAGTGTTTCATGTAATTTTGGTTCTTGTTTTTGGAATGTGATTTTTTTGCCTTTTTCGAAAAAAAATAAAATTTCGCATGGTTGACACATTCATCAAAAGCAAGTGAAAAAAGATCAACATTTTAATTAGATTTGAATCACCTTATGAATTATAATATAAACATATATAAACCATCCACTGTAGCTAATTAATCTCGTTTATGGGTTAACCCTACATGAACATTTTTTTATCATGTATTGCCCATAAGTTGGATATATGGCACCTGTGACTTCTCATGTCTTGCTGGGATGTTGTATTGCTATAGAGTACTCCGTAATTGAAGTAGATTAAAATATAAATGAAACATAAAGCAATACTAAATATAACAACAGGGGCAAACAGAATTGTTCATTCATTCATTCATAATAATTATATCTGATGAGCAAAACACTTAAGAGTGAATCTTTTTCTCAAAATGATTACTCTGGTTTTGACATAAAACACACCCATCATTCTTCCAAAGCCACCATTTTAAAGAAATCACTAAAATTAAAAGTAAGCAAAGAAAAAAAGAACTCAAATTTTCTTCCTCGATCTCGACGTATACATGATCCAATTTACAATGTTATATATTTAGACACAACCAATAAGCCAGTTTGTCACTGATGCTTTCATGCACGTAATTAGGTTTTTTATTTAACGACCTATTTTTCATAATAGATTTTAGGTTTTTATGTGATTAATGATGGTGGATTTTGTTCATAACTATACGTAACGTTATTATTGCATGGCCATGCTGATGGAACTAGCTGATGTTGGAACTGTCGTACAAGCAATACTTGACGTATGTCCCATAATCTTTGTTGAAGCAAGATAGATTCGACGTCTAGTCTCCGGTTTTCTTCTCGTACGAGTTTTCCATGCATGTGCACCAATCGTAGCCGGTTCGTAAGGTCCCTATTCCCGGTCTTAAGTCGGGACAAGAGGTTCCTTAGATTATCTACGTGGTTTTGTTTTCTCATTCGAGAACGTCTTGCTGACTCACGGTTCGATATCATTCGTCTCCGCTTACGTTCGTCCACAACCTTCACTTCATCAGAGGTGTTGGATTTTGGTGTTGAGTTATCTGAACCGGATATAGAAATAACCGGTTCTTGATCATTATGTGAGAAAAGAAACGTGTTTTCTTTGGTATCCCAAGGAGTAAAACCGTCGGTTTCAAAGAACTCGACTCCACAGTAGTCGAGATTCTCGCCGTCGGTGAAAATTTCAGACAACATTTGCCGGAAAAATGTTTAATATAGTAAGAAAGGAAGGAGGACGAAAGGGAAGAAAGGATTTGTTGGAATGGGCTATTTATTGAAAAAATTGAAGTTATTTGGTGAGGGCCCACATAAGCATTATTGTCAGAGAATTGATTAATTTTAAGGTTATTGCTTTTGAGTCATGTGTCACTTAATAGTGGGTCCCACGTGACTTTTTGTAAAGGAGTGAGGGTCCATAAAGATTGTTTGTTTCATGCTTAGTCACGAAGAAAGAAACAGGTGGAAATATTGTTGTACACATGGCTATATGTAATTGGTTGAGAGTACATGAAGCCAATAGGATCAGTATTGCTGACATGGTTACACGTTTTCGTGAGGATTTGTCAATTAAGGTAAAAAAAAATTGGATATCGACATATCGTCATGGTCTGATGTGGTAATTAATCATTTAATATCAAGTTAAAACGACGTAACATTGACGCATGTTGTATATATATTTACTCTTTATACTGCTTTGTTCGTTGCTTCAAGAGGTGTTAGTTATAGCTAGCTACCAACGGATCAATTAAGAATTGATTGTATTAATGGTATCAATTGTGTTCATAACATTGCTAATGGCCA